>LOJH01006271.1:14863-29627 GCA_001685095.1 Ellobius talpinus | reverse complement strand
GTGTGTGTGTGTGTGTGTGTGTGTGTGTGTGTGTGTGTGTGTGTGTGTATTAGGTGTCTACTGTGGACATGTGATCCTGGTTCAGGATTGTATTCTGGGTTCTCAGTGAGCTTTGTAAGCATTCCAGATGCTTGGTCAGAAATAAAACAGCCAGCAGCCTTTCCTTCAGTGGGTCCTGCTAGGGAGAGTCAGACTCAACAGCATTCTGGCATGTCTGTTTTTAGCTGGTACTATTTTAAAATCATGTCTAATCCCTAATACTAAAATCTGACCAGCAATCTTACCTTTGGATGATTAATTTCACCAACCTTCCCAAATGCCTCCTTGCTGTGCTGGAGGCCTGCTGCCCTTGTTTTCAGTTTGCTGTGACTAGGAGAGCCTGGGCTTGGAATTCCTGTCATTTACCCCTTTGTTGTCGTTTACATTTGTAGGTTAAATCTCCGTGAACTTGGACCCCTGGCATCTCATATGCGTTGGTTTATCTGGCTCATGGCAGCTGGAGGAACCATTTATGTATTTCTCTACCATGAAAAGTAAGAGAAAAGTCACTTCCATTTGATCATTTAACAATTAACTGCCTAAATTATTCCTGTGTTACAGTGTGGTTTCCTTCATGCTTGTACCTCACAATAGTAGAAATACATAAAGAGAAAATATATTGCTTTTAGTAAATCTTTACCTCCATTTGGTATTCGCTATTGCTGGGCAAGTAGAGGTGGGAAGGCATAAATGGCGTGTGTGTGTCATGATGAATGAGGTTGAAAGACCAGTCCTTTTAGAGCCACTGGGACCTCATTTCTCATCCAGAGGCAAGCTAGCCCCGTCTGTTTCATAGACATCTCACATGGAAAATAACCCTTCAGTTTCCATGAAGACCAAGGATAACCGATTGTAAGTGTCACAGCACAAAACTTCCCTAGATAGAAATCTGGAGAATGTTTGAGAAAAGAAGCTGACACTGGACACATCTCCCCCACACCACACACGCACACATAGCTGTAGTCAGAAGTGTGAGCAACATAAACAAAGGCATATTGAAATTTACCATTTGCCGTGAGATTGTGTCTCTCAGGACTGTCAGAAGCTACACCCATGTAGTTTACAGACATAGCCACCTGAACTATATCTAAACAAAGAGAATACCAAATAGACATATTGATGCTTAGCCTATCACAGACACCTGACTCCAAGTACCCTTTGAATGTAACGAATGCTAAATGTATTGTGTAATGTGTATCACTCCAAGAGAACATTTGGTTCTTGGGTTCACACTCTCAGGTGATACCCTCTAGACAGCATAGCAGGTAAAGGCAGACCTTTCTGGCAAAACAAGCTCTGGAGCCCATTCTTCCTCCACTGGGATTAGAGATCTCAGATGTCCTGCATCCCAATGGAATGAGACTGGAAATGCATGTACAAAATGAAGAGAAGCAGGAAACACATCCTTTCCTCTGGTTGCAAATCCACCCCTGAAGAAGGCTGTTCCTACCTGTTCTCACCATTTTAAGGTCCTTCTTAACTCTGGATGGAACTGGTGGTGGACCAACCCATGCTGGGAAAGGGAAAAATAGTGTACTAGACTAGATTACAACTAGCTTTAATGGCAAACCTGTTCTAAGCAGCCTGTGTCAATTTCTGCCCTTTTCATCCTAGAAGAAATGTTACCTCATCATTACCCAGTTCAGTATGTTAGGGAGAGGCTCGGCGGTCTCCTACTGGGAACTGAATTTCCTTTGAGTGGTTTAAAAGCTTCTATTTTTCTTTCAAAATGAAGCAAGGAGAAGCTGGCATGTGCATGATCTAAGCATTCCTGGGATGTGCGTCTAACTCCTCCTGTGTTCCTGCAGGTATAAAGTGGTTGAGCTTTTCTTCTATCTCACAATGGGATTTTCTCCAGCCTTGGTGGTGACATCAATGGTGAGACACAACTTTATAATTTTAGTTCCTTCCTTCTAAATTCCTGATACTCTGATGTAATGATAGGTAGACAGTTTTGCCTTTTGGAACTATGATGTGCCCATTAACTATAGATTGAGAGAGAAACCTACATAGATGATGCAGTGTGCCACCGACTTGCACTGGGTACCACACAAGGGTTGGTTGGCAAAGCTGTGTATGTTAGGTTTGTTCTGTATTTGTTTGTTTTGGATGATGGATCTAGCCCCCCCCACACACTAGGTCATCACCCTTCTTCCAGGGAAGAGTCTAGTCAATTGGAGAATAAACCTGAATTATTGACTCATAAAAATCTGAAGAATTAGGATTATGGTGGCCCACAACTGTGGTCCCTACCCAGCTGAGAAAGAAAAATGGCAAGTTTGAGATCAGAAAGTTCTCCAAAAAAGAAAAAAAGAAAAAGAAAAAAAAGAAAGAAAAGAAAAATTTAAAAAATAAACATGCACAATTTGCTTCTGCATCCTATTGGATAGTTTTCAGTTCTTCTTTTTTTTTGCACTTGCTTTTAAATAATATTATCTCTTTCTGAAAAAGGAAAGTAGTCTTGTTTGTTTGTTATTTTACTTTTAACTTTGCTTGAAGATAACGCATTTGGGAACTTAAAGTGTTATGTTATCTTTAGTGGACTCTTGCATATAGCATATCTTAAATTCTCTTTCGAGTTGAATTACTGTATAGAAGTCTATGCAAATCTCTCACTTAGACTCAGAATTATACATTGCAATCTGATCTAGCGCTACTGGCTCGTTGCTTATGTTCTCTGGTGCCTGTGTTCAATGCAGAGTATTAGCCACCGTGTTAATTAAAGAAGTCCAGCTTGTTCAGTTTGAACTCTTTTCTTTTTCCTCAGTTGCCCTGAGTCAGAATTGTACTTGAGATTTCATTACTGAGTTTTTCCATACAGTGTGAGAGCATAATTCCACTACCTAGTGCCCTCCCTCCTCAGAAAAATGCCTCTCAGAGCTGAAACCCAGTTCTGAATATTCCAGAGAGATGCTTGTGAAAATGTCAAAAATTATATAGCCTTGAGATGTGAGCTTGATGATGTACCTGGCCCCATCATATATACATATATAAATACATAGATCGATGGATATGTGTGTTGTGTGTATATACATAGGTATATATAGTTCAGTTGGTAAAAACACCAGAGAATGCAGAGAAAAGGGAAGTATGTGACCGAAATGAGAAAATGGGTCATGGCTGTTTTATCGTTAGAGGGCAATTCAGGACATCCAGAGCCATATAAGCAAAGTCTATGTGGATTGGTTACTAATTATTAGAACAGAATTTCAAGTCAATTCCCTCCGGCTGTTATAAAAGCAGGTTTGTCCGGTATTTTTACTAGCCCAAATCTTTAATCAGCCTTTTCACAGGTGGTATAATAGCCCGTGACTAATGTTTATGAAAGTGAAGCAGGGCAATTCACACACTTGCTGTCACAGAACTTAGGGTCCAACAGGCAGATACAGTTTCTGTTTGGTAGGAGACTAATAAAATTTTATAATGTCCTTGATGGGGAGGGGGATGAAGGACGGATGACTCAGGTTGCTATGGGAACATGAATCGAAGTACTAAAATAAGTGATAGGTAAGCTGATTCGAAAGACAGGTAGGAACCCGGAAGTGGTCGGCATGAGGCAGGTGTTACTGTTAGAGGATACAGCAGGTCTCAGGGTGAGTGGCACTGTCTTTGGAGGACTGATAATTATCTGGGGGATCTAAGCGGCGCCTGGATCAAAAGGGTTATGTAAGAGTGAGCGCTCCACGCTGTGGACCTCAGATTTAATCCCTCGGCCACAGAGAGACAGAGAGACAGATAATGAATTAAAGCATCTGGGTTTTCCGCATCGAGCACAGGTAGTGCGGGACTGTGATGCTTGCGGTAAGAGAAGCCAAAAACTGAGCTCTGTGTTCTGCCACCTCCCCCAGTGTCTGCCCAAATAGCAACTAAAGGAGAGCCCAGAGAGCAGCAGTCTGCCCACAAGTCAGCTGGGAGACATTTCATGGGGCAGGGACCTAGGGAAGAGATTACTGTTGAGAGAAACCTTCAGAAATCTGCAGAAGAGTATGCTGGGCCAAGTATCAATCTGGATTTGTGCAGGGCAAAATTCTGTAAGCCCTCACTGAGAATAACCATTTGAAGGCAGTAAATAAAATGGTGATCCCAGAAGCTCTTGTTTTGGGAACAATGAAGTTCCTACCATCCCAGGTGGTGAAACCACACTGGACCTCAAACATCTTCAGCTTTCAGGTGACCAGAGTCACCTCAGGGCCGGAGTTCCTTTGCCCCTGTGTCTTAGTTGCTTTTTATCATTGTGACAGCTCAAAAAAACGGAGGGAGGATTTCTTCTGCCTCTTAATTTCAGAGCCTTTAGTCTACTGTCCCTTGGCTGTTGCTTGTGGACTGTGCATCGCAAGGCACATTGTGGAGGAGCAGGATGGCTCACCTCATGGCAGACAGAAAACTGGCTTAGTAGGAGCCAGGGACGAGCTAACCACTTCAGAGGCATACCCCCAGCAGCCTTCTCCCTCCAACAAGACCCCACATTCTAATAGGTCAGTATACAAATTCTTTTGATCAAAATAGACAGCATACTCAGCTAGGAAATAATCTTGGATGCTAAAGAATTGAAACTATCGCACAAAAAGAAGAGGTAGCGAACATCCAAATGTTTAAAGATGAAACAGCACACTCTTATATAAACTCCTGGGTCTTTGACTAGACTATGAATGAAAATGCAACCTGACAACTTGTGGGCTGCAACCTAAGCGGTGTTGGGAAGGACTGTGGTGCTTCAGATGTCTCTGTGAGTGTGCAGGCTAATGGTGTGAGTCATCTTGACCAGGCCAAGGTACCTAGATGTTTGTCAGTTACCAGCCTAATGGTTGTGAAGGTACTTCGTCAGTAATGTTAGCATCCGATTCAGTAGACACAGAGTGTATTTCCCTGTAATGTGGTGGGCCTCAAGCAGTCACCTGAGGGCCTTAGGAGAGAAGGTTTTGCTAGGAGGGGTCCTATGCTGCCTTTGGATGCCAACGGCAGCAGCAGCATTACCTGGACTGCAGTCAGTGCACCCCTGCGGAATTCAGCCTTGCTCCTCCATAATGACACAAGCCAGTGCCTTACAGTCTGTCAGTACACACTGTGATGCATGCAGACATCCACATATGTCTTACTGATTCTGCACCTATTCCTACAACAGGGTAGTCCTGGAAACCTGGCTAGGGTGATGAGGGAATGAAGGAAGAACAGACACGCATGCAGAAAATCTGGGATCGGGTAGCATGCCAGTGGAAAAGATCAGGAACCAGACTTTCTCTGTAGATGACCATCACTGTATAGAAGCCGGTATTTACAGAAAAGTCCTAGACATGAAGAATGAGTGTAGCTCAATGAGTGGATACAAGGTTACAAGGAGGCCTCATACCTGCTTGTGCTACTGCCGTGTCTCTAGTGATCCCTGAGAAATTTTGGCATATTTTGTGAGTATTCAACACTTAACATCAATGGGATGCTGAAGATAGGCACCACGGCCCTTAAGGGTGTGGGAAGGAGATATGTTTGTGTGGTGATGGAGAAAGAAGACCCTGACCTCACCAAGAGGACTGCAGAGCTCAGGGAGGATGGAGTGGAACATGTGATCACCATTGTGCAGAAGCCAGGCCCTTAGAAGACCCAGACAGGTTCCTGAATTCACAGAAGGATGGAAAGTACAATGAGGCTCTGACCAATGTTCTAGACAAGTCGTTCTATGAGGACCTAGGGCATCTGAAGAAGATTGGAGTCCACAGAGGGCTATGCCACATCTGGGGTCGTCAGTTGTCTATGGTCAGCACACAAGACCACTGGCTTCTGGGACCGTACCCTGGGTATGTCCAGAAGAAATGAGTGTAGACCTTTTCTGTTTATTTAGGAAGCAGTGACATATATGAACATGACTCAGTTGAAGAAGGGAAATGTTTTTAGGAAAAGGCTTAGAACATTTTGAGTGTCAATTTAATATCTTGCACAAACTTAATTTGAAGTATAGGCTTAGCTATAAAGCAGACAAGTCTAAAGTTTCTTGAAAACAGAAACTTCAGGGACCTGGTACATCTTGTCATCAGTTTTAGCATAGGCACAGATTTTGTGAGCTACAGAAATAAAGACCATGACAGAAGAAAAGCATGTTGGGGAGTTTTTCAAAATTAAAGTCTTTGCTTCTCTGAGGACTCAGTAAAGAAAATGGACAGGCAGTCACAGTTTGGCAGGAAGTGCTTGCTCTGTCCGTAATAAAGGACATGTATCCTGAAAGCAGCCATCTGTTAAATATATGCTCAGTCTCTGAACCTCCAAGTCAATACCAAAGTCATTTAAAGATGGGTAAAAGATTTTAACAGAAAGAAAAAAATATATAAAAGAACCCATAACCCTTGAAAAGACATGCATATAATTAGTGGTCAAGAAAATGGAAGTTAAAACCCCTGTGACTACCACATTATACTCCAAAGAACAGTTATGATTAAAAATATGAGATCCATACTAGTAGCCAGGATGTGAAATACATGCCCCACCTCTACATATTGTATTAAATGATAGGACCCACCTCCAACAGTTTCGTTTCCTAAATTTTTAGCTTCTAATCAAATTAAACATGCCTTTATCCTGTGATTCAGTGGTTTACTTAACAGAAATAGAAATACACATCTCCAAAAAGACTCATGAAATTAAGATTAGTCTCATGCATAGCAATCCCCAAAATGGAAAGAATTAATAAGTTATGTTTGATGAAGGAACTACTCAGCAAAAAAAAAGAAAAAAAATGTAAGTATGCTCATGTGATGGCCAGAAAATAAGCAATATATAACTCCATGTATGAAGCTCTGGAGCAGGCGGGCTTTATATGTGTGGTGGTAACATTAATAACGGTGCTTGCCTTTGTGGCTGGAGGGGTCCACAATTGGTTGGCAAGGGGGCACCAAAGAAGTTTACAGGGATGTTAGGGTTATATGGATGTAATCAATGTAATCAAACTCATTCCGTTCTGCCTGCTCATTCTGATCTGTATACTCCATAAAATTAGTCACACAAACCAGTTTTGAAAACATCTATCTCCCCAATCCCAAATGAAAGTGCAGAAGGCAGACTTTAGTCCATTGACAGCCCAATTCTGACACCAGGAAACTCCATGGCCTTGAGCAAAGTACTGGAGCTCTCCGTTTCTTGTCAGTAAATGCTGTTGGCAGTAATAGTGCCCAATTTAGGGTCATGAAGATTAGAGTGAATAAGTACGCTTGGGTGCTACCCGCAGCATCTTGAGTCAAAAAGACAACACTTGGCTTCCTCTGGAATTAAGTCTGTTCTGGTCTTTCAATGTCTGATGAGATAAATGTTTTTCGGGGAACTGTCTCTTAAAAGAATGTGTTTAAAAACTTACTGGTGTACTTTGTTTGGTCTCTTGCTTATTTGGACAAAAAGCATTGGTGTGTCAGGGAACTGTCTCTTAACAGACTGTGTTTAAAAACTTACTGGTGTACTTTATTTGGTCTCTTGCTTATTTGGACAAAGAGCGTTGGAGTGTGTCAAAATCAAGCCAAAGCCAAAGCATGGTGTCTCTGAGAACAGAGTGGGGATTGGCCAGCCATGTGACTGTCAGGCTACTACCCTCTGAGTCTCCTTCCCTCCAAATTAGGAGGTATTACACGAGTGCCCTTCCACTTAGGGTTCTTGCTCACCTAAGAATCTGTGGCAGCCATTATTCTTCTCGAACAGTTCTCCTAATGCATGTTGTATGATGGGTGTTGATAGCTCTATAACCTATATGATATAGTACATGCCTGTGATAAATTGGCTTGGGTTTTTTGGCTTTTTGTTTGCTTTTGTTTTTTGTTGTTGTTATTGTTTTTAAAGTCTAGTTGAAGTCTCTTCTGAATAAAGAAAATCTGTTATCGGTCATTTTGAGTCCTCCCTAATCTTTTAATCCTACAAAATCCAGAGGTTCGTATGAATGTGGAAATAGGGGCTGATCATCACCTGGCCTGATGTCCTCCCACCTGGCACTTAGTTCTCTCTCGGCTGCTGTCATTGCTTCTGCCTAGGCCTACGGGCTCCTTCCTAGCAGGTGGCTGAGCTGGAATTTCCCCCTTGCTTTTGTCTAACGTGGCCACTGGGACTTATGGACTTGCTGTCCTAGGGCATCCACATTCTCTTCCAAAGCCTCACCACCCTCTGGCCTGGCTTTCTACTCCCCCTGCAGGGCCGTCTGCGGCACTGCCTCCTTCATCACTGCATTCATTCAGGTCACAGTTTTTTTCTTGTAGATGGACCTTTGACTCTCTCCAACCTAAGAAATCCTTGCTTTTGACTTCAAATACACAGGACTTTACCACCTGGCAGCACAGGGCAAATTAGGAAATTCCTTGGGCTGTGTGGCATGTCCCTTGTCAGCAGTTTGAGTGCCCTAAATTCATACATGCTACAAAAATCTAAAAAAGCAATCAGTGTAGATGCTGCTACAGAGGTCAAAGGCCTGTGATAAGCCTGGCTGAGATATGAGTTATAAACTAGTTTCTTGGGCCTGCTGCATGTGGCAGGAAACTTTCAAAGGGCAATATGGGAAGTAAAGATTACTCAGGCCTTTGGAGGCACTTTATGGCCAGCTGTGATTACAGTCTGCTTAGATACACAGTTAAATGAGAGAATCACCACTTTGTCCTGCGGAGCGTAGAATGTGTTCAGTGGTCAAATCATGCCTGCAGATCCAAAGGGTATTCCAGGTCAAGCGGGATGAGGCGTGTTAGGTTTGTTTTATGTCTCCAGATTAGGGTGGTGTTCACACCACACTTACTATGTAGAAAACCAGGAGCCTTTGGGGGGGAAAAAAGGTGACTCTGACCTTGTCACATCCAAGTAACATCCACCCTTTCCCTTTGCCTCTGTTGACAGACTAACACAGACGGTCTTCAAGAGCTCGCCTGCGGGGGTTTGATTTACTGCTTGGGAGTTGTGTTCTTCAAGAGTGATGGCATCATTCCATTTGCCCATGCCATCTGGCACCTGTTTGTGGCCATAGCAGCTGCCGTGCACTACTATGCCATTTGGAAATACCTTTACCGAAGTCCCGCGGACTTGATTCGACATTTATGACCAGTCTGTGCTAGGTCTTCCGATCAGTATTATCTCAGTTGAGGCACTTGGGTTGGGGTAAGAGCTTAATGTTGCACAGGGAAGAAGAAGAAGCAACTTGCACTGACTTGGTTTAATTTTTTTGACTCTAATTACTGTGAAAGTATAAAAGCTGTGCCCTGGAGTTTTCCTCCTCACAGCCAGCAAATGAGGTAGTGAATTAATTCTTCATTCCATTCCACTATCATGAAGGACTCTAGGTAGACTTTGGCCAACTGATGTTTACAAACCAGAATTTTGTATTTTTGTTTTACAGATTTTCCCAGATGAGTTTTTCTAAATTCCTAGGCCAGGTTGTCAAAGTCAGTGCGGTCACGTGACTTCCTTTTTAAGAAAAACCAAGAGTCGTTTCTACCACTTTTCCCGGTCACCGTTAGAGAATCATGGAAACGTCGCACTACTTTCTACCATGTTTCATCTTGACACAACATGGTTGTTTTTTAAAAAAAGAGGCTGTAGTTGTTTTGTAAATTTTTTAAAAGCGGTTTCATTGACGTGCACCCACACCGTTCCTCCTTCATGTTCTTCTGCAGCAAGTGGTCAACATTCCACAAACAAACGTACCTCTTCTGATGGTTTGATTAAGTGTGGAGAATTTGCCAATTTAAAAAAAAAACCCCACAAAACTGCAGTTTTCCAAACCTTTCTGCCAGTCTCTGACCCCGAATTCAGTGCTGCTGTGGGGCTGATAAACCTGACCTGGTGTGGTCCACCAGGGATGAGGAAGTATTTGGATATCATCACCGTGTTCAGAGGACATCGCTTCGGTCTACGCCTTTGCCAATGTTTTCTGCAGGGTCTCTTTCCACAGCAGAGGAGGATCCTCTGCGTATTATGATAGTATTGTTGGGTTGCCCGTCGGCCAGACACTTCTCATGAGTGTTCTGAATTATGGTGAATTGTTGAACTGTCACTTTGGTGGCCAGTGGTTCAGTTGTCATGGTTTAGTCACTGAACTTTCTTGTATCAGTTTGGTATTCATTTTAAATTGTGGGACTAGACACATAAATTCACATTTCTGCCTTTCTCTCTGCATTTCTCAATATACTGTTTCTTTTCATACCATTTATAAAACTTGGATTGACACATAGAAACTCATATCAGTGGTCCATGGTTTTATGCTGACTCAGTGGAGTGGTATTTATATATTATTTCTAGTTTTCTCTCAATGTCTTATATTAAGATTGATGTATTAGTTGCTTTGTTGCTCATCTTTCTTGGGTTTAAGAGAAATGAAGTCGCCTTGCCTTTAGATCAGATGTGAATATAACCTGTTTGCTTAGAAACAGGCTTGCTCGAGGGAGCTGTCAGGTTGAAGATCTGCTTTATTAATTGAAATTCTGTACCACTATACTTTAAAAGAAAGTTTATTTTGTGTGTATGTTCAGGCTCTGATTTTGGGAAATTGTCAAGGCATGACGGAAGAATGGATACTTGCTGGTGATTTCTTCAGAAGGCAAAGGGCACCCAAGGATGACACCAGCCAGGTCACTCTCTATGCATGATTCTGAACAGTGAGCTGCCTGTTGTTTTACTGTATATTTTATTTTAAATATATTAACCTTTGTGGATTCATTTAAGGTCTACTCATAAGCAACACTGTCAAAACCACTAAAATGTATGTAAAAACTTGTGCTGTAGATTAGAATAAAGTTGTTACTTGGGTTGACTCCGTTGTCTGGAGCATATGGCTGAAAGTCAGGCTGGGTATTTGAGAGCTTGAGCGTATCACACATTTATAATTTGTGTAGTCGTCTTCCAGAACTCAGAATGGAGAGAAAAGTAAAACGACCCCTTTCCTTTTTAGTTTTCTGATCTGCCTGTTGAAGCAAATCAGCCAGAGCTAACTCAAGCTCCCATCAACACGTTACCAGTTTGCCTGCTTGCTGGGTGTGCTGATGTTCACCTGAAATCTCAGCATTTAGGAAACTGAGCTGGGAGGGCTTTAGGCCAAGTCCCAGCTACTTGGTGAGAGATCGTAGCATATGTATAATAGGTGTGTGTGTGTGTGTGTGACTAAAATGACAGCGGTTACTTTTAAAAAGCCAAGCCACACAGCTTGACAAGATCACTCCACACCTCCCTGCAACTCTTTCAGACAGTTAGAAGCTGCCTGTGCTGTGGTCTAATTGTTGCCTCTGATTTATGCTCCTAACCAGCACCTGGCTCTTCCAAGCTCTTTGTCACGTATGCTATTGAACTCAATCACTTGATGTGAAACCTCCCCTAATAGGTTGTAAAAAGTTCAATTTCTCCTCTGTTGGGAGTTGGGTCTAGAGACTTCACTGGGGATTTGTTCAAGGAGGTTTTCTCAAGACAGCTCTCTGAAGAGACCCTTCCGGCCTTCTCCCATCAACCGTCTTGTAGCAGAGTGCTTGCTCTCTGTCTCTCCCTCTCCTCATTATCAGTCCTGAGTGAAACTCCTCTCCAGGTTTCTAGGAGAGCCGCTCCCTTGCTTTAGGGCCCTGTCTCTGTTCCCTCTTCAGTGTATGATAGCATCTCCTGTGTCATGCTCTTCCTCCCATCCCGAGGCCTGAAAGTTAGACATTTGTAGATACGTCTTTACCCAGGGCAACTTTTGCTTAGCTTATGTAATGCATTGTGTGATTCAGATTAAAAACTTTCATGTGACCAATGGCTAGGTTAGACAACACTATAACCCTAACCACAGCTCAAGTGTTAGGTGTCATTTCTTGACTTTTGTTTCTGGTGCTGGGGATAAAAGTTAATATCTACATGCCGGGTAAGTGTTTTACCATGGAGCTACCCCCCTAGCCCCTCTCTGTACTTCAGGTAGTAAGAGGGAGGTGACTTGCTTCTGACTGCTCCATCCTCAATTGAGGAAAGCCCCTGGGTCAGCTCCAAAGCCCTGCTTTTGCCGTGTGCCACTGCCTTGCTAGAGTCCGCAAAATCAAAGAACTTGAGCTGGACATTCGCCAAGCATGGACATGGGAAAGAAAATGGTTCCCATACAGTTGAGAGTCTCGGTAAGTACCAGAAGACCCTTCAATGGCACTTTGAAGCCATTTTCAGGAATTCTATCCACTAGCACCCATTTCTAGAGTGCCCACCCACCTATGCTGCCCCCCTTATGTCTTCTGTCTAAAGTCCTTAAAGACTAAATCTCTCTCATTCACCACCAGTCCACCCATCCTTGATTTCTCCTCCCACTGTTCCCCACAGCCAGTCTTCACAGCTGCAACTGTGCCTTCCTTACCCCTCCGTGATAGACTTGCTTGCCTTGCCCCCCCAGGCAGCAAGGCTCTAGAAAATCCTAGTTCTCAGATTACTGCAGCCGCCCTCTCGTTGGTTTCTGTCCCTGCAGAACCTTCTCTGAACAAGCAGCCTCCACACTGCTACCAGCATCGTCTGAAATCAGACCTGTGATTGTGGACTCCACTTTGCAACATCCATAGATTCCTGGCCAGTGTTTCCGCCTGGACACTTCTCACACAGACTCCCTTGTGATTTTGCCTCTCCTAATGAAGCCCATGACGTGATTTTCACAACCTCCCATCCAATGCCCGTGTCCTCTTGCTGCTTCTGTGTCCGCTACAGCTAGGCACGAGTTGTGCTTACCCGAACCCTTCTTACCCAGCAACATGCTCGTTCCCAACCGCCAAAGCATGCTAGTACCTTGGCATGGACGCGGTACCGGGCTTGGTTAGAAGTCCTCCTATTTAACACAGCAGCTTTGATGTTCCTTTCGCAGCCTATCACGTACTGATAGTGCTCTCTATCTCCTGGTCTCTCATCCTGAGAAGGAAGTCTTTCAAAAGGGAAATGAGTCCTTCCTACCTCTGTTCTCAGCCTCTGGTAAGGCACTGGGCTCAAGCTGAGAAAGTGTGAGGAGTCAAAGAGAAGGAAGAGTGGCTGGGGGAGACAGGAGGGTTACTGTTTTGGATCTCAGAACTTGGCTTTTCTGGACTAGTTGGAACTCAGCTTTCAGGTTCAGAAAGCTTGTATAAGCCACAAGGAAGTTGAGAAGCTGGGCTGTAGATATTAAACACTACTCTAAATAAAGAAAAGTTATACTTGCTTATTGAAGCTTTCATAAAACCCATCAAGAGTTTACAAGCTTAGAGAATAATCCTTGCCTACCTTATTTCCCTATGGTCCTTCCTCCTTTTCTGACTTAATAATAAAACGAACAGAATCAGTGCTTGGTTCTGTAGCCCTGGGGCCTTAATGCAGATTATGCTAAAGGGCAATAACTTTAAAGCACTTATTGATATCATACTGTGTATTTTATCCTTGGGTCATGCAAGTGTACAATTCTTGGAAAAATAAAGATAGAAAAAAATTGAAATCTGAGTTGACTCCTCGGAATACACCTCCATATGCTTCTTGTCAGTCTTCTCTCCCATGGTAATAGGACTTGGTTTTGGTTTTATGCAGCTATCTATCCCATACCTAAAAAATTGTAGGGGCTGGAGAGATGATTCGGTGTTTAAGAGCGTAGATGGCTCTTGCAGAGACCTGTAACTCCAGCTCGTGTGGAACCCAATGCCTTTGGCCTTTGCAGACACCTGCATTCATGTGCGTGCAAACAGACATACAAACACATACACAAAATTAAAAATTTTAATAAAAACAAAATTTTTAAGAATGTTTACATGGCATTCCATTTTCCACACTTACCACATGCATTGAAAACTATCATCTAGCTCTCGGCTGGTGAGATAGGCCTAGCTATCTAGCTCAGCAGGTCAGGGCATTTACTGACAACCTCAGCTCCATTCCAGAGACCTACGTGATGGAAGTAGAGAACTAACCCCCAAAAGATTTCCTCTGACCTCCATGTGTGTGTTGTGGCAGGTGTGCAGCACACACACACAAGCATAAATATTTTCAAAGTGTGTATGATATATGTTCTAATACATCATTTTAATAGGCAGAATAGTCTTTGGCGCAGTACTGGGCACTGAAGCTGAGACCCTATGCGTGCTGAACAACAGAGCCAGAATTCTCTGTGGCTCTACCATTTCCCAGAAGCAAAAGTTCTGCTTAACCGTGCAGCTAGTTTTGGAATTTTTTAGGGCTATTTTTCAATATTTTATTATTATAAACAATGCTGCAAGGAAACTAAAGTTTGTCTTTATGATTTATGATATAAAGGCAATAAGCAACTGTGTTTATTTGATTTTATTTTTATGCATATGGGTATATAGTCTGCATGCATACTGTGCCCAGGGGGGTGCCATAGAGTGTTGGATTCCTGGAACAGGAGTTTGGGCATTGAGCCACTATGTGGGTGCTGGGAATTGAACCTGGGTCCTCTAAAAGAGCAGCCAGTGCTCTTATCAACTGGACCATCTCTCCAGCCTCTGCATGATTCTTATAGGGCAAGCACTATTCTGGTTTACCTGGGTTATCTCATTCAACCAATTAAAAATTATTGTTGGACTTTTTTTTCTTGTTCCCATTTTACACAGGAGAAAGTAACCACAGAACACGAGTTTTTCCCAGGGTTAGTAGTGATGGCCTGGGAGCCAGGAAGCCTAGAGTCTATTTTTCATTTTTGTCAGTTCAACATCTAGGTCAAAGTTTCACTGATAGGCTGGCTTATCCAGAGGAAGATTTTTCTAGAGATTCTCTCTCTCTCTCTCTCTCTCTCTCTCTCTCTCTCTCTCTCTCTCTC
>LOJH01006271.1:0-10688 GCA_001685095.1 Ellobius talpinus | reverse complement strand
TTTGGAAGAGCAAGCAATGCTCTTAACCACTGAGCCATCTCTCCAGCCCCCAGCACTGGCTTTTTATGTGGGTGCTGGAGAGACTCAACTCAAACCATCCTGTTTGTGCAGCAAGTACTTCGCTGATTGGGCCATCTCCTCAGTCCCTTCTGATGCTCCTGAAGATCAGCATGCACCAACATATTCCTAAGAGCCCCAAGAGTCTCATTTCTTGGGTGACTGCGGGAAGGACTGGACATAGACTTGCCACTCAGGAGGGGGAAGCTTCGATACCGGCTGAACTTCCTCTCTCCTCTCCTCCCACCTGCACCACCCCCAGCTGTCCTCAGCTCCTCTGAACAATGATGGTATCTCTGGAGAGCTTGGCACCTCCCTGCTGCAGGCTGATGGAGCTGCATTCCTGTGAATGTCTCCGAGAGATAACATCCTACAGCCAGCTAGTCTTGTTTTTACTTAGCATTAAGTAAAACTCTTGAGTGTCAGCAAGAGTGAAAGGCCCTGGGAAGTTTTGCTTAGGCAAGTGTAGCCTGGTGACCACTGGGGAGGAAACGAGGGATAGGTGGCTTGGCGTGCCAAGGCTTGCCCTTGCCGAGGCAGGGAGAAGGTTATGCATCTAGCTCCAAGGGCTGTTGTGTAGCTATTTACCTAAAGTGTCCTGCATAGAACCTGAGAACAAATATATGCTAAGCTCTATGTCCACCTCTTTTCTTCTTCCCACAGGGGGAGCTCTGACAACTGTCAAATTAGGACAGAGCAATGCAGGTGGGTTGGTCACATATTTAGTTCCTTTTATGTCATATGAGTGGCAGGCAGCCCTGGTGCTAACACATCAGTTGCTTGACCCTTACTTAACTACTGAGTCTCACCGCCTCTCCATTTAGGGTCTTCTTTATATTTACCCTCTATAAACCTACATAATGTCTGGGCATGGTCATGCATGCCTTGGCCCTGCTCTTCCTGACGCGACTACCTTTATTTCCCGCATGCATTCCTGACCTTTTGTTCTGAATCTTTTTACTGCTTCCTCCCATTCTTAGAGCCCTTGAATCTTGTTTCCAATGGCCCTCCCTTCCCCTCCCTCCCTTGGTGATCTCACTGACATCCATAGTAAGAGTCTGAAGCCCCAAGGCAGTGCTTGCTTTCCAAATCCCATGACCCGTTTATCTACTAGCTATTTGTAACAGGTGTCCCTCCACACCTACATCAAAGTCAATATTTTCAAAGATAAATTAATCATCTTTCCTCTGAATTCTCATGCAAGCCAACACTAAATACCTGTATAGTCACCCAGGCCAGAAACCTGGAAGTAACTCAGAACTCCTCCCTCTACCACCATGTCTATGCTCTGCACTCCATGGTCCCCAGGTGTCTACTGAGATGTCTTCTCACCCTCTCCACAGATACTACTACCATGACTACAGTCTTGCTCCACTCTTAGTTGGCATATTATGATAGCTCCCACAGGTCTACCTGCTGCCCACTCCAACTCTCCTAGGCCCGGAACCTGCTCCTCCATCACATTCTAGTATATTCCATTATGCTAGCCATGAGTCACATTGTATTTTGCTCACCTGTTTCCATAATAAACCACAAGGTAAAGAAATTTCTCAAATCTTTGTACTCCTGATCTTCAAGAAGTTCTCAGCATGTAGGCATCACTTGGAACTTGTTTCTAAAAGGAGTGGGTGAATGACTTGAAGACATGAATGAAGACTTGGTGGTCAGTGTACCAAAGGGAGCACTCATTAAGATGACTGCATGAAATGAGAGAAAAGTTCGGAAAAGACAAGAATCAAGGAGGTCAGGCTGTCCCCTAAGTAAGCTAAAGTCTTCAATGACAGCAAATGATGGGGAAACACCTTGAGGCAGGCTTAATTCCAGGTGATCTATACACCACCCCTACCTGTAAAGAACACCTCTCCCTTTTCCAGGTTCAGACTGAACAAAGCAAAATTAAGACTATAATAACCTTATTACCTTTTTAAATTATCACAGTGCTGAACTAGAAAGAGTCATGCTGTTTAAGATGAACTGTTCTTTGAGGAGAGTCTGTTTCCCTTAGCATGGATATCGATAATTAATTACGAGATTAATTATCAAACCAACCAGGGGACCAGAAAGAACATGGGACTCTGGAGAGCTAAGGTCCCTTTCCAGTCACACAGGCAGTTAGGGTCCTATCACATTTAATGCCAGGGATGTTGAGATTCCTTAATTATAATGACAATGACCATCACCATCACGCAGGGGCTCCTGGGAGCTGCAGGAATGATAGTATCTACCCATCCTCAGACAGCATTCTTTAGGACTTGGACACCTTCATGCCTGCAACTCTGGCTCCTCTTCACTTTTTCTGGAGGCCACTGCATGGCAAATGTCCCAAATCTTTCCTTACAGCTGAGAAGCAGAGCCGCCTAGGAGGTTAATGACCCAGGATAACACAGTGAGTTGGAAAGCCAGCCAGGCCCTGTGCCCAGACACAGTAACTTATGAAAAGGCTATTTTACCAAGGCCTCTATGAGGCCTCATCTGTTCTTCATTTAAGTCTGGGGTAAAATTAAATTTGGGCAAGAAGAACAGAAATATAATTAAAGGATCTGGCAGGAGACTATAAACCCCAGGGGAGCAAGTCATTCCATTGTACCTTTTTCTTTCCTTAATTTTTAAGCTGCTTGAACATGCATGTGATTTTCTTTGTCGTCCCCCCCCCCAAAATGTTCCTCTTCCTGTTAAAAGTTAATTCATAGAGCGCCAAAGCCCAAGCCTTTCAGCACCTGACTGCCTTGGGCCTGACCTCTCCTTGATGAACCCTACAGGAGCTGACCAAGCGTTTCAACTTTGGTCTTTTAAAACCTTTTAAAGTTTGCATTAGAGATAATGGCACATGTATACAGGAGTTCACCACAACACAAGTCCAAACAGAAAATCTAGCCCAGAGAGATTATAAACCCATTACTACCTCAAGACACTATGCCATTTCCAGCTGCCCCGAGGCAGAATGAGCTCAAGAGTTGAAGAAGAATGTCTCCATCCAGCTTTCCCTGCTCCTACCTGGATGGTGCTGGGAAAGGCACTCAGAGGAGGCTCACTTGGTGTGATTGCAGGTTAACCAACCTTTAGAAACTCTGACAATCCCATAGTGAAGAGATACTGAAGACCCTGTTCAGTACATTGTACAGTGCTCTGAAATGTGAAGAACTGTTACTAATGGTTCTCAGGATTCTTGGAGCCTCAAGAAGCCAAGACGTTCATGAAGTAGACAGGAGGTGTTCCACGGTGCACACCTTCTGTTCAGACTCAGTGCTGAATCTGTCACTGCCCGCCATGCTGAACTGATCATCACCCGCCATCTCGTTGTTTTTTTCTGCACACTTCACTACCCACCTTGGTACCACTTTTGTTTTACCTCTCTGTTCATAAATAATCTTGCTAACAAGCTTCTTTCCCCACTTCCACCCAGGCTCCTCCAGTCCCAGGTCCTGGTTTTGATACCCAAACAATACCAACTCATGCTGGCTTTGGCTAGACTTTCTCCAAAGGACAGCTAGCATTTTCTTCTTCTGGAATATTCCCGATGGGCAGAATCCCCAAGCAGCAGTGACAATCCAAGAAAGAAGCAGCATAGGCACATGAGGGAGAACAGAGAAGAAAGAGTCTTCTAAGCAGATGCAAACTCTTTGGACTATGGAGAGACATGGTCTCCTTATGAGGAGGTTTAGGAACCAGTGATGACCAAGATGAAATGCAAGACTTCATGGAATGTTACACTGCAGAGGGGGAGATAATTAGGAACAAGAAAAGATAAAACTGATAATTAATAAATGATAAATACTTCAGATGGAAACAATTCAGGGTAAGGAACCAACAGAAGACTTGGACTATAGGGCAGTTAACTCAGATGGCACGGTAAAAGTCAATGATTGTGCCTTAAGTTTCCTGGGTATCCATCCCACCATATCCACTAGAGCCAAGGAGGCCCTGCTTACTGCTGGTCGCCCTCCCAAGGAAGGTAAAGCAAGCCATCAGTGTAGATAATGAAATGCTTTTGACTTGAGTCCTTGAAGCTATGATTAAGAAAATGACTTCTTAAACCTTGAGGACACCCCCACCCCCACATTGAGACCTTCCCATTGGCTGAGTGAACAACTTCTTCAGGCCAGTTTGATTTTCAGTCCCCAGCAGCCACAGACACTGTGGCTAAGTTATGCCTCTCATGGGTTATTGTTCCCTCCCCAGGTAGTTTACCCATCTAGCCACGACTATTCTGCCATGAGAATCTAAAAAGACCAAGTTCGTCTTATATTTCCAGGGATGGCATTAAGAGTCTGAGGCACTGCTGAATGCGCCTAGCATATCAATGACACCTGACAGATGTCTGACAGACTGTACCGGGTAAACAAGTCACAGGGCTGCTTTAAAGGTGAAACACTGAAGGAGGTCCTCATTTCCCCCAAGACATTCCAAAATAAGACCGTAAAGTCCTTTCTGGGTCCCAGAAAGCTTTCACATATCTCACATAATTTCACCTTAACCTTGTACTACTCCAAGGAGTGCCATTATCTTCTCTTTATGGATGAAGAAATAGAAAAACAAAGGTTACCTTGGCAAGGTTAAATCAGCATGGCGCTTAAGCAACACTCAAGGATAGTCCACCTCCCACACTTTTCTGGACTCCATAAATAGATGGGGTGATGCAGTCAATATCCAGTCTCTGGGTATGCCTTTAAAAACGACCCGTGTGCTTACTGACCTAGGGGAACAAGGCTGCAGTGACTGTTAGTGTGTCCAGAACCCACTGAGCACTGGTGAGACCACAGATTCATTCCCAGACCCAGAGCCTGTTTGCACTCTGGCTCCACCAACGTGGTCTGCACACCCAGCAGACTCATGGGACAGAAGGCTCTAGAGCAGCCAGGGGACATGAGTCAGCGCTAGCCACGCGAGCAAGAGAATCTGAGTTCAGAGCCACGGAACCCCTGTAAAGGTGGAGGCAGAGCTTATGTGTCTAGTACCAGTTCTTCTAACGAGAGATGGGAGGTGGAGACGAGAATCCAGCAAGTTTGAGGGTCACTATCCTGGCATTCTCAGCAGCAAACAACAGACTCTCACATGAGGTGGAAGCTGAGGACCAACACTCCACCAAGTTGTCCTCTGACCTCCACCTTGGCATGCATACGTCCATACTCACACACACGAACATGCACAAACACACATGTCTTAGGGTTCCCTAGAGGAACAAAACCAATGGGATGAAATATATGTAACAATAGAATGGAGAGCTGGGAACCTAGTCATTGCACTGTTCCTAAGGCAGGCTGGTTCCTTAGCAGTTCCAGCATGGTGCCAGAAGCCAGGAAGTTTCTGGAAGCCTGTTGGTCCCTAGTCTACAAAGGAAGTTTGAAAATGCTGGTTTATATCAACAAAGATAGCAACAGCAGTGACAAGAGGACAGATTAACTCAGTCACAAGGAGGAAGACCATGGGAGGGAAAGGCAAGCTGCTCTTCCTTCGGACATGCCCACATCCAGGTGGGTCATCTCATGTCAAACATGGCAATCAGACACTTCTCATTTGTGACAAGTTAACATTAAAACCAACCATAGTAATACATAAACACCACACACACACACCCCCCACAGATATAATTTTTAAAATGTACCCTTGCCTTCTAATGCTGGCAAATGGCAAGTTTTATTTTTCCATTTTGAAATTCACCTTTGTTTTTAAATTTCATTTTATTTTTGGTATACTTTTATTTTTAGATTTACAGAAAAACTTTGATGATAATACGGAGTTCCTTCAAAGCCCTATGCCCAGTTTGTCCTATTACTGAAATCTTACGACTTCAGGGTGTGTTAATCATGGTTAATGTACTAAAAATCAATAAATTGTTAGTAGGTAAAGTTTATATCTTGCTCGCCTTTCCTTATATTTTGCATAATTTCCTTTATGTGTTACAAGATCCCATACAGGATCCCATGTTACATTAGGTCATCATGTCTTATTTGACTCTTCTGGGCTGGAACAGTTTTTCAGTTTTGTTGCTGGTGGTGGCTGTGTGTGTGTGTGTGTGTGTGTGTGTGTGTGTCTGTCTGTCTGTTTTGAAGAGTGCTGTTTGGCTGTGTTGTGTGCATTCATTTGGATTTCTCTGATATTTTTCTCACAATCAGCCAGTGGTTCTGGGTTTTTGACGGAGACCATAACGCTCCAGTGATATTTGCATTTTGTGTTCTCAAGAGTACATTCTTCTACCGTGATTCATCACGGGTGATGCTGACCTTCGTCCCTGGCTGAGGAAGTGTTTATCAGATGGCTTCTAAGTAGTCCTTTCCCCACTTTCTACACTAAGCCCTTAGGAAGGACATCACAGAGCTCAGCCCACAGTTAAGGAACAGGGAGTTACACTCCGCATCCTCGAACACAGATTCTCTACATTAAATTACTTGGAATTCTTCTCCAGGCATGTGGCTATTCCCCTTCCTTTTACTTGTTTTTCCCGTCATTTGTTTCTACCCATATATAGCTGAGGGTTTTATTTTATTTTCTGAAATAGGCTGCTTGATTTGTTTGGTTGCTCAATTTGCTCTGGCTTTGGCCACCACCGGAGGCTCTTTTTTTTTTTTGGCTGACTGAACTTTTAACGCACACAGATGTTCTGATGTCTCTGTGGGAAGCAGTGACAGAAGAGGATTATTGTCACCTTGAACTCTTCCACGAATTTTCCTGTCACTTTTGTCATCTCCCAGCCTACCTTTCCTATCCTTTACCTGTGCAGTCAACCTGACACCTTCTGCTTATCGTCACTTCTGCTGTGGGTGTGACATTGCCATGACAGTCTAAGCAAGAAAGGACTGTAGAAAGTGAAACACACGCAGGTGAATCGCAAGCGCCATTTAAAATCACTTCTGCTCCCCTCACACACATCGCTAGAGCTTCATAGTTTAAACTAAATTAGTAAGTATTTTCATATTCTCAGACTGAGCTTGTGAATGAGCTGGGGAAGTGAAGGGTATATAGATAGCCTTGCTTCCTGAGCTGTGGCAGGTGGGAGGGTGGGGATGGGTCAGGACCGAGTGACAGACACAGGAGTGCACAGCGTTGGTGTGCCGGAACACACTGTCTCCAGCTCAGTTCATTTCCACTGGCAGCTTCACAAACTACGTTGGGTTTCAGCTATGCAGACCTTGGGCTTGGAGGAAGCAGGAAAGCATTAGATATGAAAGACACCATCAAGGAATTTACAGCTGAGAGGGTAAGCGACTGTTCTCATGGTGTGATACATGTCATGGACAACAGAAATGTTCATCCACCTGACTGAACACTTCATCAAGCCTATCCCAGGCTGGGGCTCTCACGTTTTCTTCTCTTAGGTCCTTGTCTCTATGGGCCTTAGTTTTGTAGGACTATGTCTGAGTTTTAAACCCCATGCACTGGCCAGGTGTTCAACACCTTAATTCATGAATAATCAATTTGACCACACAATACTATCCAAACTCTTGGATTGCCAGACTTTCTTGAGAAGTCCACATTTTCTCTTGGTGTCTGCTTTCACTCTAAAATAAACTTTCTCTGGCTTACTTTGTGTCGTCTCTTAAATCCTTCCACTGATGGTAGCAAAAACTGGAAAAACTAGGTAGAGGTCTCCATCCGGTCTCTCTCTCACAGCCTTTGAGACCTCTGCAGCCTTCACCCACCAGCATCCATTTCAGTTGTTTCTCATTGCTTTTTAAATGTCCCAGCAGTCACCTAAGACTATATGTCTTAACCATATTCTATTTCTTGGTGTCTTAGCTAGGGTTTCTGTTGCTGTGAAGAGACACCATGACCATGCAACTCTCATAAAGGAAAACATTGAATTCAGGCTGGCTTACAGTTTCAGGGGTTTAGTTCATTATCTTCATGGTGAGCCGCAGGCAGACATGGCGCTGGAGAAGGAGCTAAGAGTTCTACATCTTGATCTACAGGCAGCAGAAGCAAGTTTGTGTTCCACATTGGGCATAGCTTGAACATACGAGACTTCAAAGCCCACCCCCACAGGGACACACTTCCTCCAACAATGTCACACTTCTTCCAACAAGGTCACACCTCCTAATAGTGCCACTCCTTTTGGGGGGCATTTTCTTTCAAACCACCACACTTGGGAGCAGTCCTGGCTAACTGTATATTAGGGTAATACTTATTTCAGGTAGAATTGAGACATTTGGGGTCAGATATTTGGGGACAATAACCTGGAGAGCTGTAAGGATGGGGAAGGACATGCTAGACTATTGAGGTGTGTGCGCGTGTGTGTATGTGTGCGTGTGTGTGTGTGTGCACCCTTGTAGGAAGCAGGGGCTTCATGAGAACGGCACATCAGTTGGGAAGTTCAGATGTGAAACAGTGAATGCATGTCTTAGCAGCAGCTCCTGGGATGGGATAAATAGAGAGATGGAAAGGAAGATGAATTTAGAGCACATCCCAGAATCACCTGGGGTACTTATGAAAATATAAATCTCAAGGTCCTGCACCCAGAGATTTTTAATTTGAGAGAACCAACATGGGGCTCAAATGCTTTTATTTCTGATGACTTTCCTTATGTCATGGCTGGGATTGGCCATCGGGAGACTCTGGGGACTTTCCTTTACAGGACTCGGTGGCCAATAGAATACATCAAGAGAAGCAGAGGGAAAAGTCTATGACGATTTCCGGGTCCCTGCTCTTTCCACCTAGGAAGATAAAGACAGAGTAGAAGTTTGTTTGGGACAAAAGGAGATGAACTGAGTCCGGGTTTTCTGTCGCTTGGATTTCCTGTGGGACCCCCAGGGGAATATATCTATTGGGCATGTGGATATTTATGAAACTATGTTTGCGAAACAGGAAGAGAATGAAAGGACAGGCTCCCACGGTACAAAGGCTTCATTTGTGCCTGGGAAGTTCGTTCAGTGGGTAAAAAGAGCTTGCTATGCAAGTACGAGGATGGGAGACCTGAGTTCAATCTCCTGCAACCACAGAAGAGCCCAGGCACCGCCACACATGCCTGTAACCTCGGGGTTGGAGGACAGACAGGTTAGCAAGCCTAGAGCCTTGTGTTCGTTCAAATCAGCGGGTGGCTGGACCTGGTTTTGACTCTACAGATGGTAGGCCCGGCCCAGGGGAACAGTCACAGCTCCTGCGTGTCCTCTTTTTCCTAAGGCCTTCTCCTGTTCTCATTTTCTCTGGGAGCCACAGAACTTCCTTTGACTCTCACACTGTTTTGCACCAAACAAAACCCTTTCCCACCTGAGGAAGAAGATCCCTTGCCTGCTGCCATGATCTGATTACTCCACCTAAGCAAACTACCTGCCTTATCTAGTCCAGCAGCCTGGATTCCTGTGAGGTCTGGGGGGAAAAAAATCAAAGTTAAATTTGTGAAGCTGGCTTGACATCTCTCCTAGTCATTCGCATTTTCATTTCCAGAGATTTCTAACTTCCCCCCACATCCTGGTGTGCTAATGAAATACATCTTCTTTTTTGGGTTGCTGCTGGGCACACAGAGAAACCCAAGTGCATTTCCTAATGGTTTCTTTTCCAGCTGAGCTGACAGAATCAAAGCCACAAACCACCAAGGAGGACCCAAGATATCTGAAATAACAAAGGAAGCCATTTAAAAGGGCTAAAAATAAAACCAAAGCAGATACCACTGAGATTCTCTGCAGTTATTTTATTAAAGGATGGGGAGATTGTCTTATATGCATATAAATGCATAGCCTCAACAAATTTTCCTATATTAAGTTGTATATCAAACAACCAGCTATTTTGGTGCTATTAAAAGGGTATATACCGAGGACAGAGGAGGTGGCTCCATTGGTAAAGTGCTGGCTGTACATGCATGAGAAACTGAGGAGTTTGGCACACATGTAAAAGCAGCAACACATGTTCATAACCCCAGCTACAGGGGCCAGAAACAAGTGGATCCCTAGAGCTCACTGACCAGCTAAATTAGCCCTATGTTCTAGGCTTGATGAAAACCCTGGCTCAAAAGATAGAGACTGAGAGCAAATCAGCTAACAGTGGCCTCTAGTCTCCACACAGAACAAGCACCCATGTGCACACTCACATGTGTATATCACATACATACATGCATATACAAACACATACTACATATCTGTATAATATCCCCTCATCTAAATAGTCCTTAGTTTTGATCTCTCTCCAGCCACTACCACTTTGTCACCAAGAACCGACTAAGTGACCAACAAACTCCCCTACTTTCCCAGACATTCTTTGAACATCTGCTGTATTTCATTCCTTTGATGAAAACACAAGATAACTGTCATCCGCTGTGACCTGAATGTCTGTGACCTGCCATTCATGTGTTGAAACCCTAGCCTCACTGATAATAGTATTGAGAGGAAGGGGCCTTTTATATCAGAAGAGCGGAGTCCTGGTGAATGGGATTGAGGCACCTAACAAAGAAAGTGGAAGGAGATGCCCTTTCCAGTGGGCACAGGCACAGAGGGAAGATGCCAGCTATGGCTGACACCAAAGTCTACCAGCACCATAAGCTTCCATTTCACAACCTCTAGAACTTGGAGGACTGCATTTCTGTTGTTTGTAAGACACCTGGTTTACGGTATGTCGTAATAGCCGCCTGAGTATTTCTGCATTGCCCAACTCTGTAGTGATTTGGGGGGCGCAGGCCTGCTTTTCGTCCCGCCCAGCTCCCGCAC
>LOJH01006270.1:17817-32711 GCA_001685095.1 Ellobius talpinus | reverse complement strand
AGAAGAAGAAGAAGAAGAAGAAGAAGAAGAAGAAGAAGAAGAAGAAACAGCAAGTAAAGATTCTTATCAGGCTTCTCCTTATATCCCGTTGGTAGGTCATCCTGGCCTGGCATGTCCCGCCCTAAATGCAAAGAAGGCCGGCTGCTTCAGTAATAGGAGGTTTACTAACTGGGTGAGTGGAAGTGAAAATGTCTCCTCTTGCATATTTTGCTCAATTCCATTAAAGAATTAAATATTTTTTGAGCTTGAGAAAGAATGTAGCTAAGTGCTTCCTGTACTGGCATAAAAACCCAAGCATGATCCTCAGAGCCCAACAAAAAAGAAAGCCAGGCATGGCGGTGTGTTTGTGATGCCAGTGCTGGGAAGGCAGTCACAGCTGGGGGGAGCCCTGGAGCGTGTTTCCCAGCCAGCCTATCATGCTTGGTGGTCTCCAGGTTACTAAGAGAGCTCATCTTCATACTCAAGGTGGTCAGCACCTGAGAACAGCATCCAAAGATGACTTCTGGCCTGCATGCACACATGGGCATACATGTATGTACACCTGCACCTGAATTTGTACCACAGCTGGTGGAACACACACATGCGTGTACACACACGCAAGGACACCTTGAAGAAGCTTTTCACTGGGGGAGAGGTGGTCGTGGGTGGGTCTGGTGTTGAGAGGGCCAGGTGTCCAGGGAGATGCTCAGAACCAACCCACCTGTCTGTGGGGGACTCCTGCCATCTTTCCCCGTGTTAGTCCTTCTGTGGAGAGTAAAGGATACTGAAAAATCAGCCTCTGTTAACCGTGTCACCTTTTCCCATGTAGCACAGTGTGTCACTTTTCACGGAGAGCTGCTCCTAGCTGACCCTCAGTCCACTGACTTTGAGCTGTTCTGCCCCATCACGACTTCCAAAGCCTCTCCTGACTCCACCTAGAATGGCTTGCACTCTCAAATGCAATGCCCCCAAGAGTGCCAGACTGAAACTATTCCTGTAGAGTTCAACCGGAGAGTTAAATAACAAACGTGATTTGATTGAAGGGAGCAATCATTGTGATTTCTCTAAGAACATACACACAGGAAAATCAGTTATTATTGTGCAGGGATGAACAAGTCTCCCTAGAGCAGCAACGAAACAGACCTGGCATGTAGAGAGGGGATGCTTTGGAGGTGTGGTGGTATCAGAAGCCAAAGGAGAGAAGAAAGAATGAAGACACAGCTAACTAGCAAGAATTTGCCTTTATTGTCCTCCTGGTGGAAGCACTTAGCAGCATCTTTGAAATAAATGTGTCAAGGGCTGGAGAGGTGGCTTGGTGGGTAGGAGCATTTGCTGGTCTTCCAGGGGACCAGAGTTCAGTTCCCGGCATCCATGTCAGGCAGCTCACAGAGCCTGTAATCCCGGTTCCAGGGGATCCAGCATCCTCTTTTGGTCTCCATGAACACTCATGTCATACATTCATACAGACAACACATGTATACATACAATACAAATAAAGAAATACATGGATGTGAAGACCCAGTGAGGTCCATTACGAGTCTGGAGCCATTTCTAAAGGAGTTAAGTGGAAGCACAGTCATTCGTTGAGACACACGGTGTAAAAGATTGCTGTGATACCAAAGGCAAAGAGTCCTGTCTTCCGTCCTGGAGGAAGAACATTGCTGACTGAGTGTTGGCCTTGTGGCGTGAGCACAGTGAATTCATTATCTCATGTAATTCTTAGGCTTGTCAGGTGAAGAAGGGGCTGGCATGATCTCTGTCAGACAGATCAAGAGGACTATCGCTTAAAAGGCTTAAGTAGTTAGTGGGAAGGTCAGGGTGTCAGCTCCAGCTGTCGGAATCTGAAGTCTGCATCTCTCACCTGTACTCTGTGACATCAGCCGAATTTAAAACAGCACAGTAATGCCGGAAAGCTGAAGATTAGAGCTGGTATGTCCCCCAGAGGGAAGATGATGACGGTGATGTGGGATGCCATTCTGTTTGCTGTGAATATGTTTTATTACCATTGGTTAATAAAAAAAAAAAAGCTGATTTGGCCAATAGCCAGGCAGAATAGAGCCAAGTGAGAAATCCAAACAAAGACAAAGGGAAAAAGAAGGTAGAGTCTGGGAGACGCCAGTTGCCACCAGAGATATAAGATGTGTGGTCACACCAAGGCCACATGGCAATACGTAGATCAATAGAAATGGGTTAATTTAAGATGTAAAAGTTAGTTAGTAATAAGCCTGAGCTATTGGCCAAACAATTTGTAATTAATGTTAAGCTTTAGAGTGGTTATTCGGAAACTGGTAAGCAGGAGAGAAACCTCCAGTCACAACAGGGACTTAGGAATACACATTATGAATTTTCTATGTGGCAGACTTACTGCCTAAAGTGTCTAATAAGAGGGAATAGGTGCCTGTGCTGGTGGCTCAGTTGATAAAGTGCTTGCTGTGGAAGCATGGGGATCTGAGTTCAAACCCCAACACCCACATAAAAAGCATGGAATAGCCTTAAAGCTCTCTTTCAGACACTAGTTCTACTTTTTCTGTAATGACTGAATTCACAGGCAGGCTTTTCATGAGTGGTAGCCCTCCGAACAATCAGTGACTCTCATCTCGTCACTTCAGCAGTCATGTTAAAGCAATTGGCACCCCCATCTTAACCATATGTGTACTTGTCCCAGACTTGGCTGACACAGACTTTGCTTGTACTCTGTATGATGAGCCACACGATAATTCTCATCTGCCAGCTGGGGCCACTGACTGTGTGTGTGGGTAGGAGCGGGGAGGGGGATCAGACATGGGGCCACTGACCGTGCATGGGGGTAGTAGGGGGGGATCAGTCATGGGGCCACTGAATATGCATGGGGGTAGGGGCAGGGACATCAGTCATGGGGCCTCTGACTGTGCATGTGGGTAGGGGCAGGGGGATCAGACACGGGGCCTCTGACTGTGCATGGGAGTAGGGGCAGGGGAATCAGATCAGACACTCTGAACTGGAAAGACTCAAGGTCAGGACTATTTCTAGAAGGACAGTCCTACCGGATGGTGTAGACAGAAGGTTCCTGTGGCAGTCTGTGGGGCACTAAGACACAGATGGCCTCTGGCTTAAAGGCAAATGGAAGAATCAGCAGTTGAGACTTCTTTCTGACCACTAGAGACAGCTATAAAACGAAATTGCTGGTTTGGACAGATGACTAAGCAGTCAAGAGCATGCACCACTTTCACAGGGGACCCAAGTCTGATTTCTAGCACCCACACAGACGGCTCACAATGCCATGTCATTCCAGCTCAAGGGGCATCCAAGTCTCCCGACCTCTGCGGACATCTGCACTCACATGCATGTACACAATTAAAAATAATAAAATAAATCTTTCAATAGAGAGCTGCTGAAGAAAACCAATCAGGAGTGGTAGTGTCTAGAGAAGCCAGTCTGACAGAGCAAAGTGTCATCGAGACAGGAAGACAAAGAGGAAGGGCCAGATGCTTGCTGCCTGAACGGGAAGGCTATGATAGAAGCCTCTTTGGAAACATGTGAGCTATCAGGTGCTTGCCTTTGGTTCCTGCATGGTGGCCCTGGCTGTGAGAAGGTCCTGCAGAGCTGTTTTTCTTCGCCACCCTGCATTGTGTGCCCCAGCTGTACTGAACTGGCCTGAGCTCTAGGTTTGCAGCCTCTGGATATCTTAAGGTTGGTGTTGGGGTTGGGTCATTCTCACTGTCTAGGTTGTAGTCCTTCAAGAACCCCTTCAAGTCGCCCCCCGAACAGGAACAAGGATGCTGACACCTTCGATGGCACTGTGGCAGGAAAGCCCAAGCCAGTCTGTCAGATGCTGTAGAATATGTTTCTTCACGGGCAGCTTTAGCATCTGTTTTATTCTTGCCCCAGGTTAGGCACCGGATTTTTGGTACTTACAACTGCTGCGAATGGACCACTTCAATCTCTATTTCTAAAGCCAACCCGAGTTTTCCTGATCCTTTGCAAACAAATGAGTCAGGTCAGGTCAAGCTCTGTTTGGAGCTCACGAGGGCTCTTTAGCTCCCTGAGAGTCAGGTCAGGTCTAAGCAAGGCTTACATGGTCCAGTCCTACACCAGTACCCCTGCCCCCCTCATCTGCTTTCCCCCTCTCTCTATTACTACAGCCACCTCTCCTCTTTCATCTCTCTTATTTTCTATTGAGCCTGTTCTTCACTAGCAGGGCTTTGCAGGGTGAGGAACTTTTTTTCTGATCTGCTTACTGCAGTGTCGTGATCAGCTGAAGGACATCACTTACCATGGCAGGTGCCAGCTGAACCGACGTGGCAGATTCACTCATGCAAATGTGCATACACGCGCACATGTGCACACACGCACACATGCATTTTGCCAACACTGACCATGTGCATAGCAGCAGCAACTAATGAATTAGGGGCTGTGGTCAGCAAGACAAGCCTGGCATGGTCTTCGCTCCTGAGCAGCTAGCGGGGAGAGAGGAGTAGGCAGTGGTGGCCATCCACATGTCACCCTTAAGAGGTGATGTGAGCCCTGCAGAGAAGAAGGGGGTTATGGGGCAGATTGCCTTCTGCTTTGGTGTTCACGAAACTGTCCGGAGACAGGACACACAATTGCTACTTTTTGTTTATTTCCCCTTGGATCTCAGCTTGTAGGTGCCACTTTGCAAGCCAATGCATACTAAATGCAATAGATTTCCCTCTTCAGAGTGGAGTTCTCACTCCCCACTCCCCAGCCATTTAATCTTCAAATCCTGGGGTCTGCTGGTGGGAAACTGCGGTTTCTTCTCCCTGCCGAGAGGAGGTGGCAGACAGTCTTGACAGCCTTGAGCCTTCTTGGCAGCGAGTGCACCATGCAGAGAAGAGGGCAGGAGCAGCTAAGCTTTTGTTCAGGTGGCGGCAGCTATCCTGTTTCCTACTTGCCATAGTGCTTAGTTTTCTCTGAGTCGGGCTTCATCCATCTTTGCTAATTTTATTAAATTTAGTTTTTTCTGTGTGTACATGATTATAGGTGTCTGTGGAAGCCAGAAGAGGGTGCTGGTTGCCATGGAACGGGTGTGTCAGGCAGTTTTAAGTTATCAGTTACTAGCGCCGGGAACTGAACTTTGGTCCTCTGAAAGGGCAGCAAGTAATCTTAACCAATGAGCCTTCTCTCTAGCGCCCTCTGCCAATCTGTGTAGATGACATCATTTGGGCTTCCACCTAAGAACTGGCTGCTTGAGGAGAGGCGGTTCCAGAATGCTCTGGCTCTGTATGGACTTGTTACCTCCGCCTCACCCTGCTTCCTCATCCCTGTTGAAGTCTGAGCACAGCCCAGTCCCTCTAGATGGTGCAAGCCGTTTCTGTCATTTCTGGTGGCCCCGACGTTTAATGCTAAACATTTAGCAACAAGAGGCATATTTGGGCTGCAGCATAGTGGAAGCTTGGGATTTCTAGAACTAGGAGAGGCCAAGTTGGCAGTTGTTGCTAGTGGTGGATGGCTTGTTCCTCAGAAAGGGTAAGCCTGGGAAAGAAGCCATCAGCTCAGTCTGCGCAGAACAAGAGGCCACACCTTGGCACCACCTCAGGTGAACATGGCCAATATAACTGTTACAGGGACATCTAAGTCTCTAGTCAATATTGGCTGGATGATGCCAAACTCATCCCCTGAGGAATCTTTGGGAACTGGGCTTCCTCTAGTGGCAGTCTTCCCACAGACTTCCCAGGTGCCTCATGAGCCATTTCAGGGGACACATCTTTGTCCACCTGACCATTCAGCTCCCTCTCAAACTTAGCGAAGATGCCACAGGAACCAAACCTGCAAAACCCAGAGCAACCTGAATTAATTCCAGGAATAACCACGGCGAATGTCTGAGTGCCTGTGAGAGCCTCCGGCTGCTGCAGAGTAAAAGCCACTGCCTCCACCTCATGGTCCCAGTGCACACCAGACTTTGTGCATGCGCATTGTTCTTAAGATTTGAGCCCTGGGTTGTTGGTTTTCTTAAATTTACTTTTATTGAGGTGTAGCCTTCACAAACTGACACATATCTTTCCCTGTAGGACTCAGTGGCGGGGGCGGGCGGGGTGGTTGTTTTTACTGATCAGTTTTGCGTATTCTTGCACTTTATATCAGTATCATCTGTCATAACATTTTTGTGTTTATCTAGATTTTTATCGGATTATGAATGAAGACAGTGTTTTGAGCACATTGTAATTTATTCATCCTACATTTGGGTTTGCCATCAGTTTTTGCAATAATGTCACTATGAGCATTTTTGGTCATGCATTTCTATGGATTAAGTACTCATTTACACTGTGAATGGACACGCTGGCCTGTTCCAGCATTAATCAGTGATACCAGTCTTTTCTTTATATGGTAACATCAGACTCAACTCCCACCTGCAGAGAGTGTCTGTCCTGGCTCTCATATGTTTTCATCAGTACATCATGATGCCTAACCTTCATTTTAATTAGATTTGGAATCACTTAGGAGACACACTTCTGGTCATGCCTCTGAGGCTATCCCCAAAAAGGTGTAACTGAGGAGGGAGGAGGCACGTTGAGCGTAAACAGTATTGTGGGAGGAACTTTGGGCCTTGGCCAGATGAAACACACACACACACACACTCACACACACACAATGTGTATACATGCACACACATATGCACAAGCCTGCACTCACATATGCACACACACATGCATGCACAAGCACACATATTCACACATGCACCAGCTCTCATACACACATGCACATGTACCAGAGAATACAAGCTGAGCTTCAGCTTTAAGCTCTTGCTACTTCCCTAGATATGATTTGACCAGCTGCTTTGCATTCTCGCTATGACAGCCAAGGGCCTCTCTGTAACTTCCCTACTATGATGTCACTGTACCTTCCCTACAATGATGTGAGCTAGAATCTGTCCTCCTCTCTTTAGCTGTTGTCAGACATTTTGTCAAAGCAGTAGGGGAGGAAACTAAGACACTGGGCATTGCAGCCTTTTGAAACTCGGCTGTTCCAGTGTCCTATTGCATACGCACTTTGCATTTCTCCAGTGACTAACGACGTCGGCTCATCTTGCCTTTGTGTTCCTCCACATTCTGAGTGAACTGCCACTCATTCCCCATTCCAAGCAGGTGTTCCCTGAAAGTTTATAGACTGCCTTCGAATTCCTTGTCTTTTTCCCACAAACCCTCCTCTGAGTTCTCCCGTGGAATGTATCTGTTACCATCCAAGGGTGAACAGAAACTAGAAACTGAAGGTCCCTTGCTCTTCTCATCCCCTTTGCAAGAAGTCACCATATCCTGCAAGCACTGTTTTACACACGTCTCCTGTGTTTACTTCTCTTAATTTTCGTTATGTCTGTCCTCAGTTCAGTTTTATCCTATCTCATTCAACAGAGCAGAGGGATGGCATCCATAAGAAAGACGGCTTCCATCCATTGGAGGATGCTTTCCACTTTGGCTCAACATGAAACACAATGAGGCATGGTAATAATGGTGATCACTAACATTTTAAAAGTATCGCTGTGAAGCAGGTACTCTTGTGAATCAAAAATAATTTGAGACTCCATCTCACTTCAGTCAGAATGGCTATGATAAAAAAAAAAGGTCACCAAAGCCAAAACCCAACCAACCAAATAACCAAACCAAAAAATCCAAACTAAATGACCACAGATACTGGCAAGGATTTGGGGAAATAGGAACCCCTTTCCACTGCTGATGGGAGCATTAGTTGGTGGAGCCGCTACCAAAGGCTGTGGACAGGTTTCTTAAAAAAAAAAAAAAATAAAGCTAGAACTCCCGCATGACCTAGCTACATCGGCTCCTAGGTAACAGGACTCTACATCCTACTTGAACATAGATGGCCATTCAGAGCGCATAAACTCAGAGTAAAGGTACATGAAATTATGAAACTTTGAGAAAATTGATGGACCTGGAAAAATATACGCAGCAAGGTAATACAGACCCAGAAGGACAAACACAGCATTTTCTCTCTCATGTGTGAATCTTGGTTTCAAATTCTCAGATTTATATGTTTCTTTTAGAAACTTTTAGAAAATAGATATAGACCTGGGAAAGCATACCTAGCAAGGGAATTCAGACCCAGAAAGACAAACACAGCATTTTCTCTCTCATATGTGAATCTTAGCTTCAAAGTCTCTGGTTTGTATGTTTTATTTGAACAGATCAAGGTAGTAGTGAAGACCCATAAGGGAAGAGAACCTAAGAGGGAGATCATGAAGCGTATGTGATATGATAGTAGAGGCTGGGGGACAATACCGGGGACTAAAGGTTTAAATGGGACTGGAGGTTGAGAGACAGGAGGAAAAAAAAAGAGGTGGTGTCACCTTAATCAAAATTAAGGATGTATGAAACAGCTTTTAATACTTCGTAAGATAATTATATTTTTGTTTTAAAAGAAGGAGTTCGAACAGAACAGTTGTAACCTGCATGGTGGCCAGTGCTCCTTTCAGAGGACATGAGCACCCTGCTCCCATCTCAGTTTCAGATAAGGACTGGACTTCAGAGAGGCCAAGGGACTGGGAGCAAGTGTCCTTCTTGGTTGAGCCTGGGTTCAGACCCAGAGTCTGGCTTGGGAGCCAGCAGCTTTACTACTCATGATATTTGCAAATGGCGCTTAATTGTGTTTCATGAGCAGATTTTACTTTTTCACTCGATCATCATTTGGAGATTTCTAGTGATGCAGCTGGAGATGGAATAGACCTGACAGCTGTCATCTTGGCGAGAGAAACACCCTCCGCGGTGGGAACATGGTGGTGTCAAGGCCAATATTTCAGGTTGGAGCCTCTCTAGAGCCAGCAGGCTCCCAGAGTAAAACCATTGGCGAGCTCTGTCCATTGCAGGGGGAAACTGGGCCAAGCTGTGTGGGTGGGTTCCCGCAAGCTGTCACCTCCTGAGCAGGTGCCATTGACAGTAGAGGTCCTGTGCTTTCTCCATGGGCAACGGGTGGCTTTCTGGAGCTGAAGTGTCAGGAGCAGGGGAGCGGTAAGGGGCACCCATCCCAGCAGGCCTTGAGGCAGTCAGGAAACAATTGCAGGCGCCAGAGCCCTGGAGGACATTGCTTTAGCATCTGGATCCTTACATGGTTGTTTGTGTGTTGATAGAGACAGTGTATGTGCACCTGTGTGTTTGCAAATATGTACATATGCAAATGCAGAGGTGGATGTCAGGTATTGATTTATTATTTATTCTCTGCCTTATTCCTCCGAGACAAGGTCTCTAGCTAAATCCAGAGCTAGGCAGGCAGCCAGAAAACCCCAGCAATCCTTTTGTCTCCACCTGTAGTGCTGGGGCTACAGGGGCCAGGTGACTATGCCCAACTTTTACATAGGTGCTGGGGATTTGAACTCAGATCCTCACATACCAAGTACTCTTACCCAGGGAATCATCTCCCCGCCCCCTTACAGTGGTGTTTTTGTTTATTTATTTGGGATCAGGTCTCACTCTAGAGCCCAGTGTGGCATGAAACTCCCTCAGTAGTGCAGCCTGACCTCAGACTTAATCCTGCTTTGGGATCCCTATTTAGATTACAGGTTGAGATTACAGACATAAACCACCATACCTGGCTTCTTACGGGACTTTGTAAAGGTTATGGTGGTTTCATTGTTTTTAATTCATGTCTTCAGGACCCAGTCTTAAAACACGGTTTAATTTCTTAGACTCCATCTCAGCAAAATCACATACCATTTACTGAGTCCATACTTTGCCAGCAAACACACCACCTACTACCCGGAGGACCCCATGTGGTGCCCACAAACACTCAGAGAGAACTACTACCACAACCCTATTTTCAGATCAGAAAAACGGACTCAGACAGGCACCCTGAGATGCCCAAGGCCACACAGCTATTAAGCGACAGAATTACATTTCTGAGCCAGTCCCAACTCCCCCAAAGTTATTGAAAGATCGCTGTGTGGGACATTCAGAGAAGGCATCATTGTTTCCTTGACAACAGGCCACTCACCAGCTCTGTTATAGACTCAAGTGTCTAGAAACATTGCACTTGGAGAAGGGGACCCCATGCTGCAACCACAAATATTTAAACAAGCTAGGAAAAATAAAATAGAAAATTATCGGCTTGGTAGGCTAATCCTTTTGTTCTCCGCTTTTTGTTTTGTTTTCATCCCGTAAGCCTTCTCTTGTTCAGGAAAGCTGATACTGCTTGATGTTTGCTTTTAATTTTAGAAAGATGACCTCTGCTATGTGGAAGGATATGCATGCTTAACCCCAGTGCCGGGAGAGTCATGGGCCTGCATTTTCAGATCAGAGGGAGAAGCGGGGAGCTGGAGTTGCATTCTGTAGCTGCTGCCCTCACCAATTTCGGGAACGTTGTAAACAGTAAAACAGGCATGACCCCTTCCTAATCCTGGGACAGCAGGCTGGAGCATTTTCTTAATAACTGACAAGGGTGCATTTTCTAGGTAGGAAGGAGGGCAGAGGGACTGTGATCATTTGGAACAGGAAAGGCCAGCAATGGAAGGTCTGGGTAACTTTAATTATGCCATCAGTGATGTTTCCCTGTCTGTGGACAAGGATCCCAAAGTCCCCACTGCACAGACGAGAGAGGCATGCCTTCCCCGGCCAGTGATCAGAGGCAGCCTCTTTAAAGTAGCCCTGAGTAGCTAGATTGGTCTTGTGTACTCCAGACTTTTTGCCAGAGTCACCCCTTTGCCCCAGAAACTGGAGACCACAAAGACCATTCACCTGTAGTTTTCAACAAAGGCAAAGAGTCCTACTGAGTATCATGGAGGCTGGGTAAGGGCTGAGAAAGTGCTGCCCAGAATCCACAAGGATGAAAATAGCTGTTTTCTTGGAGACCTGGAGCATGTGGACCATGTGGAGCCTGGTGGCCGGCTCCAGTCTATCAGTATCGAGCCTTTGATACCCAGCCTTTGAGAGGGGTTACAAGCTCTGCCCTGCGGGTGATGTGTATCCCACATATAACAACAGCAATGCAGAAGTCACGTTGAACCTTCCATCTCCACAGTTTCTTCCTCCGTCCTAGGTACACACATGACCCAGGGACCTCCTTTATTTGGAATCGCTAACCCTTTCCCTGGCCATGTGTTGGTTTGGGCACCAACAGAACATTTTTTTTGATAACACATTTAAATTAGTTTGAGGAATGTTTAACAAAGCAGTTTGCACACACGTGTGTGGACAGAGTATAGAGAATTACAGAGTGCACGAGGGTGTGCCACACCTAGGCTGGCAACAAAGCCTAGTCCTGAGGGCTGAAGAGAAGCTACAGAAACCTGGTAGTCTGCAAAGCAGAGGTGATCTTCTTTAGTGAAGTTGTGGCATTGGGGAGGGGCACAGCCTTCCCTCATGACCCTGTAAAAAGGGGCTTCACCCCATCATCTTCCTTGCCTCTGGTGTTGCACTGGCTAAGCATATGCAGAAGCCAAGTCAGAGACAGGTGTGTGGTTCTCAGAGGAAAGGGACAGCTGCAGAAAGGCTGATCTGCAGGGCTGACGCTGGGAAGTCAGCTCACCAAGCGTGATCAGGCCAGTGTGGACTTCTGACCCAAACTAGGACAGCAAATTCCTTTCTCAGGAATTTAGAACCAGGGCTAAGAATCAGTTATGAGATGGCATTTAGGGGCAGTGTATGGTTATAGTTACATAGTATTCAGAAAACTGTGTCATAGGGTCAAAACTACGGTATGGACAGGAATGCAGAGAAAGCCAGTATTAGAAGAGAGGGGTGTAGAATTTTAACTTGGAAAAGGTGTGTTACTTTTGTTTCTACCACAGAACATTAACTGTGAAAGGTGTGTTGCTTTTGTTTATATTGCATTTGCTTAATTATGAAAAGCTGTTTCACGTTGCCTGCCTAAGGCACCTGATTGGTCCATTAAGAGTTGAATGACCAATAGCTAGGCAGAGAAAAGATAGGTGCAAGGCAGAGAGAATAAATAGGAGGAGAAATCTAGGCTCAAGAGGGAAGAACAAGAGAAGGAGGAGAGGTCTAGGAACACGCCTGTTGCAAGAAGCCAGGCAGCATACAGAAGAAAGGCAATAAGCCCTGAAGCAAAAGGTAGACAGAGAGAAACAGGTTAATTCAAGTTGAATAAAAAGAGTTAGCCATAAAGCTAAAGCTAAGCACTCAAAACTAATAAATCTCTATGTCGTGATTTGAGAGCCGGTTGGTGGCCTAAAAGAAAATGCCTGGTATGAAGGGGTAAGTCTAAAGATGTACTGAGAGAAACTGCACCAGGCCTTGCCACTGGGTGGCTTGTCCAGATTGGCACAGCCCAGGGCTGGACCCCAGCTTTGCATGACTAAATCCTTATGCCGCTGTCAGCTTTTCTCTCCCATAAGGGGAGGTGCTGTGCGGCAATGGACTTGTACCCTGTAAAGATTTGTCACTTGTATTGATTTAATAAAACACTGATTGGTCAGTAGCTAGGCAGGAAATATAGGCAGGGTGACCAGAACAGGAGAATTCTGGGAAGAGGAAAGACTCAATCTGCAGTCGTCACCAGACACAGAGGAAGCAAGATGAGAATGCCTCGCTGATAAAAGGTACCAAGCCATGTGGCTGACACAATCAAGAATTATGGGTTAATTTAAGATGTAAGAGTTAATAAGAAGTCTGAGTTAGTAGGTCAACCAGTTTATAACTAATGTAGACTTCTATGTGTTTTTTTGGGACTGAATGGCTGTGGGACTGCGCAGGACAGAAACCTCTGTCAACAGGGAGCAGTCTTCCCTGTATCTCCATGCTCAGGACACCTGTGGCACACCCAGGTGGTGCTGTCACTGTGACTTGTACTACACTTGCCTACTAGTCCCTCTTGTGTGGTAGCCTAGGCCAGTACTGCCTGCTCCACCTTCTGCCTTATCACAATTCCAGAGTTCCAGGAATCTGCTCCTGAGGGCTCCTTGTGACTCTGAGCCAGGTACAACTGTTCCTAGGGCATTGGCAGGGATTAGAAGCTGGGAGGGAAAGACCTGTGTTTCTTTCTTGGTCTTTGAACTCAGCTTTCTCCTCTTGGAGTCCATCACTCCTTACCAGCTCCCAGTGCTCCTTTTCCTGTGTGCAAGTCCTACCTTTGCTAGGACCAGATGGAATGCAGTGTCTTACTTTTCACGGGAGTCAGCCCTATAAACTGTGTTCTCGCCTGTCTTTGGGATTCTCCAATCATGTCTTTTGGACTGCAAATGCCCAAACACCAGAGTTACACCATTAAGGCGTCTCCATTGCACAGTGACACCACAGTTCTGACCCATGAAAAGCTTTCCTTTTGGTTTTTGGGAATCTGGATCTGAGTCTGGCATACCCTTGGGCTGTCTGGGGCACAGGTTCAGAGTCTGCAGGCAGGTCCTTCCTCTGCAGAACACTCCTTAATAATGCACATGACAGCTGTCAGGATGTCTCTCAGAACCCAGTGACAACTCCCTGGATAGCTGTCATTACAGTAATAATTTGAATCAATAGTGTAGTAAAGCTGCCACACATTTATTTTACCCAAGAGATTAAGCGAAGAATTACATAGAACAATCTGCAGAAGAACAGAGAGATCTCTGCATACAAAGGGAGTCTGCATGCTTGGCCCCATTCAAGAGCTCTTCCTTTAATAGATAGGAAGGATAAACCTGTACATTGATGGAGCTTTTTTTCTAGCCTGGTTAATTCTCCTCATGTTGCATATACATGCCTGTGTGTGTATACATGTGCATTTCTCTCTGTGCATGCTCACATTCTCTCCTACATACATACATGCATATAAATATATATACATATACACATGTATATATGTAAATGTGTGCACATGTGTGTGCCCATATATACATACATACATATATATATGCATATGTGTGTATTCTTTATACATCTCAGAATGCTCCATCACTATTTTGTGTACAGCCGCAGTTGAGTACATGCCCACAAACTGCAGCCACAGCAGTTAAGATAACGAATATGGCCGACTGCTGTTTTCCTGCTTAGGTTCTTTGTTCCTCTCAACCCCTATCCTTCCAGCATGGTGACCCTCTGGCACCACTCTGGCCTTCTGAAATGTCCACGGTGATGTTTTTGTTTTCACACTGGTCAAACGCAGCTGCAGTTGGCGGGGTCTCCAGCACCAGGGGTGGCATTAACTTCCAGGGCCTGGGATTTCCTTCCCGCCATCGTCTGGAGGGCTCTCTAATGTGCACTCGGTAGTTTGAACTTGGCCATAATTGCAGTCTTATTATCCTCACCAGCTTTACTTATCTCATTATCTCCTCCCTCTTGTGTTAGAGGTCAGTAGAACATGTCTTTTATTGCCCACTTAATCCTTCTATCTAGTCGTTCAACCCTGATTGATCCACTTAAGGTCTTTCTTTGTAGTTAACTTTGCTGACATTTGAGATTCCCACCCCTTGAGTCTGTTCACTGGGCACAAGCTGCCCGGTTCTCTGGCTCAGAAGTTTATTATCGTTAATTTTATTAGAAGGAAGTCGAGTCTCATCATTGTTCAATGAGTATTTTTACACCTCCTTTTCCCCCTTGACTTGTTCTGGAGGTTAGTCCGTCTATCCTTGCATAGTCTTGTAATATTATTTCTAAGATTATTTTGTAATAGCTTATGGTTACCTGAAAATTCATAGACAGACCATATCAAAGTGTGTGTGTGTGTGTGTGTTTGCATGCGTGCATGCTCAGGTGTGACAAAGCACAGGTATGTCCTATAAAGATGCCTTCAACAAATGTTTATCAGGCATCTCTCCAGTGTTCACTTATACAGAGACTAAATCAGCTCAACCCACCACTTCTTGGGTGTCTCCCTCACCCTGTACAATGTTTCCCAGGGAAATATGCTCAGTACATTTCTTTGTTTTAACATCTACCTTGATGCTAGCTTTGTAGAACATACATCATTGTAGAATGAGCCTCACACATTGTCTTTTATGTGCTTTATAATCTGTAACATTTCTTAAATGGCATTTTAACACCGTT
>LOJH01006270.1:0-17711 GCA_001685095.1 Ellobius talpinus | reverse complement strand
CCCTTAACTACTTATAGGGCCTCAGAGTTATTCCTGGATATCTGCGTAGTGTGTCTTGGTGGTGAAGAGGGCAAGAGATACCATGCATGAGCAATATGGTGTTTTTGGAGTCATGGTCAAATGCTGTCCTTGGAGAGAAGTTCACTAGAGCTATCCTGGTCATCCTGGTCAAGCCTGGTCTCCTCTTCAGCTATGGTGAAGAGGATGAGGGTGAGTGTGTGCTTTCTCCTGGGCATTCTGCTAAGCCAATCCTTGAGCTACCCCTACAGAGTTAGTAGTGTTTCCTTTGAAGCCACAGGGGTCTTCGAGAGAGGGTCTTCTAGCCTCCTCACAAAGATGCTCTTGCCAGTGTCAGCGTCAGAGGCCTGCTACCAGTGGTTAAGGTGGGAACCTCCTGCAACATGGTCCTTATTTGGTTAACGGCCTTCACGGGGGCATCACAATCACCCAGAAGTCTCCTAAGAGCACAGGCTGCTGGGTGTCAGCCCCAGAACTCCAAATTCAGTGTGGGATTCTCACTGTTGATAGATTTCCTGGGAGTGTGGGTGCTGCCCGTCTTAAGCCGAGAGCCCATTTACTCGACCGTCCTCACAAGCAGCGCCTGAAGGTTCACACAGGTGGTACATTTCCGTGTGAATCAATGACTTTCACTGAATGATATGCTTTTGGTGGGGGAAATTGCTCCTAAAAACTTTGAACTTTAAATGTAAGAAAATTATAATGAAGGCCACTGCACCAGCCACCGTATTTGACAAATGTCAGCAGTTAGTCATATATTTGTGACAACAACTATTGCATATATAAGGGATTTGCCTGGGATAATATGTTTACTTCTTAAACAACTGTATGAAAGGGAGTTTTTTTTATCCCTCCTTCTGTCTTTATGTGTATGCAGGTTTATGTGTACATGCATGTACATATGTGGGAGACCAGAGGTCAGTGTCAAGTGTCTTCCACAATCTCTTTCCGTTGTATTCTTAGAGACCCTATCTCTTTCTACCTCCTTTGTGGGAAGAGTGCCTTCTTGACTATCCTAGCTGGCCAGTGAGCCTCAGGAACCCTCCTGCGTGTATGTCCCCAGCACTAGAATTCCGGGCATGTGCCACTGGGCCCAGCTTCTTATTTGGGTTCTGGGGGGTTGACTTCAGGTTTTTATGCTTGCAGCTTACAGGGCAAGTACTTTACTGACTGACTCATCTCTCCAGTCCTTCCTTATTCTACATCATTTTACCAAATAAAAGATTGGAGCTAAGAAATATTCAAGGTCACTGGTTCTAATCCCACAGTGTGCATTCAGGAAGATTGCTTTGAGCCCAAGGAGACTGGCCTCAGGGAATGCGTGTGCTTTCTTGCCTCAGCTTGACCTCCAGACTTAGATATTTTTCTTTAAAATATCCAAAATATTCCCCATTCCATCACAGTTTTTGCATGCCTTGCCCCTGGACTCATTTCTGCTTATGTGGGCCCATCTCTCCTGGAATGACATATTTTTAGCTGTCTTACTTGGGCTTTGGTCCCTTCCTTATGGAACTCTGTGTCTTCTGTGTCTGGGGGCTCTGGAGGACAGGATGAAGAACTGGTGGGGGAGATGATGGCGATGATGATGATTCTGGAATCCCTTTCTCACCCACAGCAACCATAGATGATGACCAGTATTCTATAGCATGATGTGGACTCTATCCCAAGTTTTGATGACATCACCTCAGATGGTCTCTGTGAGCTCTTACTACCATCCCCTTATCAGTCTTCCTTATTGGCCAGCTCCATTGAACAGGCTCAAGCTGCTAACCCCTTGCTAGGCCACTGGCTCTGGCCTCAACTGTTCTTGTTTGTTAGGTGTTGAGTTATTCACTCCTCTTCCATTCACCAGTGAGCACTTAGTAAGCACCTCCTATGTGCCAGATCTCTCGCGGGCCCTGGGTAGGTGGCAAGGACTGAGTGAGACAGACAACACTGCCTACTCTGAGTGCTAACTCCCCAGCAGACACATCTCTGGGTCTCTCTTCCAGATTTTTTAAAGCTCCCTGCTCTGGAGTCTAACCCAGAACCCAGCCACCCTCTTACCAGTCATGGTTCTCTACCATGGCAAACACTTCAGGAAGAAAGTCAGTATGTACAGACCTCTGTACACATGAGTACAGGACTACACCTCAGGTGTTTTATACAGCAGGCATTACAGTAGGTGTCTCTGGCAGGCTTTACAGTAATCATCGACAGCAGGTATCATAGTAGGCACCTACACCAGGCATTACAGTAGGCACCTACAGTAGACTTTCTAGTTGGTACCTACAGTAGGTGTCTACAACAGGCATTACATTAGATGTCTACAGTAGGCACCTACAGTAGGTGTCAACAGTAGGCTTTCTAGTAGGTATCTGTTTAGTGGGAGAACCCTGATTTCAGGCAAAATTGTGGTGAAAGTCATTTGTAAAGACATAAAATAGGAACCGCTCAAGTTGAGTAAGGCAGGGCTGGGGTCCTGCTGTCCTCTCATTGTCTGTGGGAGAGGCCTGTGACCCTGCACCGCGTCCTTGGGTTGCCATGGGACAATTTAACAGTCACTGCTGTTCAAGGTGTGTGCTTAGATGGGTGTTTTGCACCAGGTTCTGCCTATGTGAGTGCCAAGGGAAAGAGTCGGCAAAACAGTTGGCCCGAGCCCTTGCTCCCCTGCACCAGGGCCACCCTCTCCCAGGACCACCATCTCCTAGTGCCATGCCTGGTTTAGTTACTTGTTTCTCCTCCTCACGCTTGATTTCCCCAGCCACTCATTTTGTCCTTGTGGTCTTTTGTTGTCGTTGTGCTTGTCAGGTCTTATTTTCTTTGAAGAAGGGGGGGCGTCAGCCCACATATTATAAGAAATTGGCTCTGGCATGTGTGCCTGTTCCCTTTCCAAAGAACTTCCCATATACATTCTCTCAAAGCGTCATTCAGCTCTAATAGGCATCCCCCATAGCCTCCTTCCAAGCCTCAGCCCGACTTAACCAGGCATTTTCTGAAAACAAGGTGACTCTTACTTAAGGATTCTAAATGTATTCCAGTTCTTGGCAGTCTTAAGCACACAGCTGAATGCCTGCTAAGTCTAGCATGGATAATTACACCAGCTGTGACCTTTTAGAAACATGTATTGGGACTAAAGCGATGTTTAGTCACTTTTGATTGACTTAGGTTTTACTTGGTTTGTGTTTGGTGAACTTCAAATGTTTGCTTCTGTATATGCTGGTTAAATTCCCAAAGACGGGGCCACACATGGTACGCTAGGGGGAAGGCCCCCTGTGATGTCAGCAACATAATGGGCTGTGTGTGTGCGTGTGTGCACATGTGCACGCGTGCACACACACACACACACACACTCACAGGATTTGAGATAAGTGGAACGGCCGGTGACATTTGGAAGTAATGCAGCGTGACATGGAGGTGCACGGGGTGTGAAGTCCAAAAGGGCACTGGCTGTCGGGAGAGACTATGAGCTGCTCCTGCTCCAAGACAGCACTATGAGCCACTGAAGGGGCAGGGAAGGGTACCGGAAGAAGCTGCCTGGTCCATGTGTATGCAACAATCTAAGGCAGGGGTTCTCCACCTGTGGGTTGTGAGCCCGCTGAAGTGCCAAACGACCCTTTCACAGGGGGTCGCCTGCAACCATCAGAAGACACAGATATTAACATTATGATCGATTACAGCAAAATTGCAGTTCTGAAGTAGCAATGAAAATAATTTTATGGCTGGGGCCACCACAACATTAGGAACTGTACTGAAGGGTCACAGCATTAGGAAAGTTGAGAACTACTGATCTATGGTGACCTTCAGCGATCTTCCTAAATTCTTCAGCAGTGAACACTGGGCATGCTCTGCCCTTGGGGGCTTCAGCCGCAGACAAGGGTAAAGCAACCTGCCACTGAGATGTGGTATGACCACAGAGGGGACAAGTGCCGGTCTCTCCACCACCCCTGTTTCTTCTGCTCTCCTTTCTTTTGTCTTCCCCATATCCTCCTTTCCTTCCATTCTGCCCCCTCCCTCTTGTTCTTCCTACTCTCTTCTCTTCTTTTTCTATTTTCTCCTCTTTCTCATTTCCCTGTCCTGCATCCCTCCCCACCCCCTGCTCAACCTGTCTTATGGTCTTCCTTTGTGGTCCTAAAGCATTATATCCAAAGCAGCCAGAGACGCATCCTCTAGAAAGCCTTTCTAAGTTATCAAGCAATGTCACCCCGAACCTCTTTCCTCATGGCGCCCACAGTTCTGGTAGGAACTAGAGGCAGCCTGTGAGGTTCACTGCAGAGGAGGCAGACAACAGCCATGCAAGAATGCACATCTGGGCAGTTGCAGCTGGAGCCATTTCTCACCCAGCCAGGGCCGATTTACTGCAAACTCAGAACCAACAGAATTCTGGGCTCCCAGAGGAGATCTCGCAGCTGGCTGGAGTCTCTAAGCCACTGACTTCAGTTTTTCAAATGCCTCGGAATGGGAGAAGCGAGTCTCCCACAGGGGCATAGCTATCAGTCTTGATCAGAGTCTTTGGCTCATCAGCGCTTGGTAACAAGAATCACTCAAGTCAGACTTGCCTGGCAACCAGCAGCAACTCACCTCAGCCTCTTGGCTTTGAGCTTCACTATGGTGTTTTATGTTGATCCTACTTGGACTTTCCCCACCTTTGGTAACTGCTTTATTGAAGTATAACTCACACTATACTGTGTGAGCACTTAAATAATACTTGAGTAGGATTTTTAAAATGCAGAATTGTATAGTCATCCCTACAATTGCTTTTAGAACAATTTAATCATGCATGAAGAAGCCCTTTGCCCTTCAATGAGTGTGTGTGCGTGTGCGCATGCATATGTGCATCTTAGGGTTTCTATTGCTGTGAAGAGACACCATGACCATGATAACTCATGAAGAAAACATTTAATTGGAGTGACTCACTTATAGTTTCAGAGGTTCAGTCCGTTATCATCATGATGGGGAGGGGAGTATGGCAGTGTGCAGGCAGATGTGATGCTGGAGGAGAAGCTGAGACTCCTACATCTTGCAGGCAACAGGAAATTGACTGAGACACTGGGTAATATCCTGAGCATAGGAAACCTCAAAGCCCACCCTCACACTGACACATTTCCCCCAACAAAGCCACACCGTCTAATAGTGCCACTTCCCATGAGATTATGAGGACCAATTACATTCAAATGACCACAGTAGGCATGCGTGTGCACACCCATTCCAAACAGAGGATCTTCCTGATCTTGCCTCCCAGTGGTGAGCTTGTAGGCGCACACTGCCATGCTTCACTTTTTATGCGAGTACTGGAGAGCCAAGCTCAGGTCTTCATGCTCTCACCGCAAGCGCTTTGTCTCCCGAGTCACCTCCCCAGCCCTGCCCTTTCCCCTTCATTGTCATCCTTCATCCCTGTCCTCAGCCTTCAGGAGACAGCTTGCTTGCTTGCTTTCTCTGTGGCTTAGCCTATACGGACCTTTCATATAAATAGAACCATATGAGATCAATGACCTTTTGTGATTGTCTTCTTACACTGAGAAGGGTGATGTTCTCAGGGTTCCTCCATGGAGCATCTACCACTGTTGCTGCCCAATATCGTATTTCACCGATCTCTTAGAGACATTCATTCACTAGTTGATGGACTTCCCCATTCTTCCTACTGCGTGCCTATTTATAAGTAATGCCTGTGAATATTTGTGCATGCATTTTGTTTTCCGTTTTGTTTTCAGCTCACTTGAGTGCATTCCTGGTAGTGGAAATCTGGGCTCCTGTTACAACTCTGTTCCACTTTGTGACGAATCGCTAGGCTGCTGTTGGACGTGGCCACATTATTTTGCAGCTTCATCAAACACATACAGGGGTTCTAACGCTTCTATATTTTGCCAGAACTTATCGCTGCCTGCTGTTTTTAATGGCAGGCAGCCCAGCAGAAGTGGAGCGCCATCTTCCTACGGCCTGGCTGCAACCCACTGCCTCGAGAGCTTCCACTCAGGTCTTCGCGCCTCCACCTTTGCATGTTTCCCGGGGCCCAGCTGGTCTGTGCTGAAGGGCCCTGTGGGTGGATGAAGCAGGTAGTTTTCTAGGCTCGCCCTCCTAGAGACTATCCAATACCTCTCCTGCCTCACAAACAAAATTTTGTCCTCTCTACATTGTATTCATTTTAGTGTCTATCCCAATCTCTGCTTTTCCATTCTGGCCTTCCTTCAAGAAATTCCAGGTGAGCACAGCTGCTTCAGAGAGAACCTTTCAATGGTCTCTAATTCTCCATGTGGGACCCACAAAGTATCTCATGTTTTGTCTTCCAGCCCAGGGCCCTTCCCACACGTGTTACCAGGAAACATTTCCCCCTCCTTTTTCTTACCTTTTGTTTGGCTCCCTGTGGTTACTGCAATCTAACACAATGTATCACTTTATAGTTATGTGGGTCAGGAATCAAACACCAGTCTTAAGGTGCTAAGATCAAGGTGTCGGCAAGCCTGTTTCCATTGGGAGGGTCAAGGGGATACTCTATTCTCTTCCTTCCAAAAAGCCATTTATGTCCCTCAGCTTGTGGCTTCCTCTGAACCTGTCTGAGCTACCACAAAGGAGCAGATTCATTAGGGACTGTTAACCTGTTGCCATTAAATACCCACTTTCTATTGCTTTGTCGTAAGCCATAGGATTAGACCACAAGGTCAGAATGCTTACAGGCTAGAAAACTTTGAGACTGGACCAAACTCAAAGTGTTGGTATACTAGAAGTCACACAAATGACAAAGACGGGGAGTTATTGTCCTATAAAATGCCCTTGGTAAGGCCCTAGAGGTGACAAGCATCCAAAGTGAGATTACAGATTCGCTCTCAGTGGATTTAAGTCAATCATTTTGAGGTCACATTGAAGAATACAGTGTTAGCGTCTTGCTATGTTGACATAACACCTCTGACGTGGATGATGCAGAGTTGTCTAGATTATCTTGCCCAAACTTTTAAGTTTCTTTGGACACTTGTAACTGCTATTACTGAAAACACAGACCTTTCGCTGCAGCCAACACATATCTGAAATGGTTCAAATGAAGCACAGGGCCTGGCATCTCTGCCTTCGTGTTGGTCCTGTCCTCTTTATGTCTTGGCTTTCGAATCATCCACTCAGCTCTGTGTGTAGACACGCCCATTATTTCACCAGGCTATCACACTGGACTCTGACATGGGATCAACACGATCTGCTGCCCCTGAGTTTCTTGTCTCCTGTTTTGTGGATTTGTTTTTTTTTTTTTGCAACTCAAGCTCAGGAGTCCTTTAATCCCATCAAAGGGCAATGGTGCCTATCCTAGAAGATGAGGCTTGCTGTCCAATTTCTAACTTTAGCTCACCCCCAGAAATCAATGAAAGCCACTGTTCCCTTTCCTAAAGAAGCAACCTGGTCTCTTTTGGTCAGTGCTGGCTTCCTTGGGTTCTAGTTTGCTAGACTGAGTTGAAGTCCAATATAGGACCATTGTCTGTCTTGTTCATAAGCATCTAGGTCTCACTTCTACTGTTTTCATGACATAAGATCCCATAGTTCTGTGTGACCTTCCTCTAACCTCAGAGCTGGCTTGCTGCAGCTCCTAGACAGTCCCCACACTCACGGCCCCATCTGACAGTCTCTTGCTGCTTCCCTTCCCCACTTTTCAGGACCCCTGAGATTTCTTTGACCCACCTAGACAATCCAAGGTAATCTCTGTGTTTGTAAGGCAGCTACTTAGCAACATTTTAATCTGACACAGCAGTGGAGCCCAGAGTAGTCATCCCTGATGACTGGATGCTCCCATCTCTGGGAGCCAGTATCCTGTGTTCTGCCCTTGTGTTTTCCTTTGGTCTTTCTCTTTCCTCCTTTTCTTTCTCTTCTTCTCCCTCCTGATCACCCTCACCATACTTTAATAAGGGAAAAATGGAATGGACTCTCACTTTACTAAGCACACTGGTGGGCCAGTGGCAGATTTGGGGTCATTACTGAAATGCCAAAGACAATGGAAGCTGTCCATCAAAACCGGCCTTGTAACTTGGTGGTCTTTCAGGGTGTATTCTTAACGGAGCCCTAACTCCATGGAGTTCATTTCTTCAAGACTGTTGTGAAGTTGCAGATTACAGCATGCAATTCTTCCATCCTTTAATCAGAAGCATTCAAAAGGCAAGTTCATATGCAAAGAGGATAGATTGCAGAGTGCTCAGAAGTATCCAGGAGATAGGAAGGTGATGCAGGGAGGGGCCTGAAGCAAGCCCTTCTGTTTGTGACCTTTCCCCCAGATCAGAGCAAAGACTGATGGGATTAAGCTCCATCCATAGGATGGATACCTGGCTTGAAGCTTGGGCAGCAAACTTGGGGCTGGGGTAAGTGGGGGAAGGAGAAGGGAAGACAGCAGAGCAACAGAGCAATCTAAACTTTCTTTTCAAATTTTTTTTTCCATGAACACGTTTGCAAAATGACAGATGAGAGCAATTTTGTTCACTCACCGACTCGTGGCTTGGCATGTTCAGTTTGCAACGGGAAATACTAGACATTGTGTATGGGGCAAGAATTTTGCAGAGGAAAAAGAGCGAAAGGGTACAGATGACACTTCCTGTCAATAAACTAATTTTAGCTGTCATACCCCCATACGTCGCAGAGCTGGGGGAGGGGCTGCTAATGCAGTCAGTGGTTGAATGTGCTGAATGCATTTTCAGTACTCAACTAATTTCCCTGAGTCTGTAGTCTGTGTTCCTGTAGCACTGGGGGTCCTGCCTAGAAATTTTGAAGCAACACAGGGGCATCATTCTATCAGCAGAGAGTGGACATTGACTTTGACCCAATCAGGACGGGATGGACCCTAGAGAGAGACAGTGAGAATTGATTCCTCACTGATAGTTGCTTCATAGTTTCCTAAGACCAAGGTGGCAGATGTCATTGTCAGGCTGGCTTGCTAAAAGGTGCCACCTCTAGATCTCCTAAGACTGCCTTCATTCTTGATCCTTTCCTTTTATTAAAAATAGAATGTATTTCATTTATTCTATGACAATTTCATACATGTAAACAATGCATCTTAATCATATGTACCCCAGCTGTCCCTTCCCATTCTCTACAGGAAGGCCCAGCCCCCCCCCACCTTTCTCCAGGTGCCCTCAGCATGTCTTCTACTCCCTTCACATTCTCTTCTCTTTTTCTTAGTAGCTCAATGAGTCCAATTAGTGCTGCTCGCCGGAATGTTGGCTGACCTTGTTGGCTCAGTCCTGTGCTGGTGATCACAGTGGCAGCAAGTCCCTGAGTGTAATGGCAACGTTGTGTTCAGAGGACAGCATCTCACAGCACTCCGCCTTATCTTCTAGCTCTTACATTTCTCCCAGGCCTCTTCCATGATGTTTCCCTGCCTGTGTGTGTGTGTGGGGGGATCTACACACATTCCATTTGAGGCCGAGTACTCAATAGTCATTGGTTTTCATCACCTTGACAAGTTATGAGTCTCGGAATTAACTGATATCTACTGCAGAGAGAAGCTTCTCTGACCAAAGTTGAGGCCAGCCAGCACCTATCTGTGGGTATAAGCATAAATTTTGAGAAGGCAATTTGACAGTGTAACATTTAACAAAACAACAGTAGTAGGTTCCCCCATTGGTCCATCAGTATCCCAAGCCATGGGCTTTTTTTTGAATAGGTTTATTGAACCAGGTATGAATTCCCTTGTGGGTAACAGCCCTCAAATTCAAGACAAATGCAATTGGTTACCCCTATAAGACTTCACACCACTATTATACAGTGTACTTTATCATTTTCTAAGTTAGGCTTCTGTCTTCCCATTCATCTTGTGAACTCCAGCTCCTTTCTCTAAATCTTGTCTCTATTTGATGTAGCTAAATTCGTCTTTTGTAACTTAAAACTCAACTCTCTACACAGAACTGTTCATTTGCTAGGCTGGAATAACAACAGTGGCCACTGATGCTGACCTCATAGGATGTCCAGGCAGCTAAGATTAGGGACTGGTTTTTCCTCCTCTAGCGAAAGTCTTCACCAGACTGGTGCAATGCTCTCCCTGGACATGGAGGTTGGAGACAAATGCTTCTATCTCAGAAGTCGCTACCATTAGCAGCTTGAGCAACTATCCCCACACTGTCCTCTGTTATCCAGATGCTTCAGAATTCTGCCTGTCTATGGGTATGACTTGGTCTCCTGTGACTGACTTTTCCTAGGGAGATACAACATACACATCTACTCACCCCAGATAGGGAGCCTACAACAGACCAAAGTATGAATACCACCGAAGTCTGATTTGGTGAACCAATGAGCTTTAATTGGGTTGCTTACAGGAATATGAATGGAAGGTTGCTTATGGGAACAGAAATGACACAAAGCCAGCTCTACCACCAAAGCCCATCCCAGCATTGGTGTCATCTCACCAAAGCTGGGAACCTGGAACACCCTACATAGCCTACAGGCAGCTCAACAGAGTGTCCTTTCCAATGTGTCTGCTTCTTCCAGGCAGCTGGTCTGGTTCCAGGCTCTTCTATGCAGCTCAGCTTGTCTGAGAGTGACTCTCAGCAGTCTTTATTGTCTACTCTTGAGAGGGTGTGGTGGTTTGAATAAAAACGGCCCCCGAAGGCTCATCTATTTGAATGCTTGCTCATGAGGGAGTGGTACTACTTGAGAGAGACTAGGAAAGTGATCTTGTTGGAGAAGGCGTGGCCTTGTTGGAGAAAGTGAGTCACTGGGCCAGTCCCACTGCCTCTCTCTTTTCATGCTGCCTGCCAATCCAGATGTAGAATTCTCAGCCACTATGTCTGCCTATGTGTCACCATGCCCCCTACCACGAGGATAATGGACTAAACCTCTGAAACTGTAAGCCAGCCCCAGCTAAATGATTTCCTTTATGAGTTACTGTGGTCATGGCGTCTCTTCACGGCAATAGAAAATTGACAGGGGGAGAGACCCGGTGAATTCCTGACACTATTTTGCATTGTTTACTTTCTGTCCTGAGGAACTGTCCTGTAGGAAACTGCTAAAAAAAAAAAAAACACTTGAGGATCTGTAAAATATAAAAATTCTGTATCCACTCCACACAGAGTTGACTAAGTCAGTCTGGCGTCAATTTGGACATGGGGATTTTTTTAAATAACATTTTTTATTCTGTGTGAGTTTTTTTTACAATGTATTTTGTTCATTTTCATCCCCAACTCCCCACCCTAATTATTTCCAGATCCCCAGTTCTCTACTCTCCACTCCCTCCTAACTTCATGTCACCTCTTTTTTTTTTAAATCCCATTGAATCCAACTTATGCTGCCTTTATGTGTTTAGTGCAGCCACCCACTATTACACAGTTTACAAACATCCCACCTTAGGCCTGGAGCCTGGCTGTTTCTGCTCATCTGGGTTGGAGGACAACGAGTGTAAGATCTGCCTCTGCCATGTTCATGCTGTATGCTCTGGAGAAAGTCACCTAACCAGTGTAGGCTTCCTTTCCCTCACAGATAAAGTGATATTGAAATTGTTATGACACTTGTCTCACAGGTTTCTTTGTATTTTGTATTTGAATTTGGGAACAGTCCTCCACAAAGACCAGGTTCAAGTAAGCCAAAATTTTATTTAGAAAAACTGGTATCAGGGAGGCGTTAGGGTTCAGACTCCAAACTGTTTCACTGAGGCAGACACGGCAGGCGGTTTTGAAAGGGCAAAACCACAAAGAGACAACTCCTGAGCCCCTTCTAATCATAATACAATATGGGGAGAAACAGTTGGGGACTTCCCAGGGTGACTCACTTTCAGCCTATCAGGGAGTTCTGTGGTTTGGTGGTTTAGACCTGGCTCTTGGTCAACCAACCAGTAGGGGTAGAGTATTTGTGGCTTACACCTGTGTGACGGATTTGGAGGGCCTAGCCTCAGGAAGTTATGGGTAGCAGCTCAGGGCAAAATGACAAACTGGGACAAAATGGAGTTTCTGCGGCTAACTAGAATAATCTAACACTCTCCTTCTTCAAGTGGATCATCAAATCATTGATGTCAGAAACTGAGGTCCATATTTTAGGAAACAATATTGGGCCTGCAGGACGAGGAGCTTAACTGCATTGATCGTCATTTGAATGAAGAAAGATTTAGAGTTCAGCAGGCAGGGTGCACACAGCAAGAGTAATAGAATTGTAACTAAAGGCCCCACCTTTCCTTTTCTCAATTGGCATTATAGGTAGATCTTTTGTCTTCTATGTCAAGAAGTTTCCTTTTGACTTAGCCTTTATGGGGACTGTTTCCTGCTGAACTTGGGTGTAGGTTGTCAAGGTCCAGGAAGGTTGAAAGCCTTGTCAAAGGCTGGGCAATGGGGGCACTTATCAGAAGCACCTGATTAGCTGATCCAGGTGGATGGATGAGAGGTGGTCACATCGGCTGGACTGGTTCACATCAGCTTTCAGCAAGTCCAGAGCTCAGTAGCTTGCCGTTTGCAGGTGCTCCCTGGAGAGTGTGTCTGCCAGCCAAGTGGAAGTCTGCTGAGATACAGACTAGGGACAGAGGTTAAACTTCAGTCAGGAACTTAGAAACATTAAATTTGGAACTTTTTCATTTGACCTGTGACAGGTGGATCCAGACCTCATGACTCTGATTCCTTGACACTTCCATGAATTTTAGTTTATCAAAGGAGGTAGAAATTTTAGATATATTAGCATTACCATTGTATCGAAATTCACATTGTAGAGAAAGCAGTTGGCAGGTGTCTGTAAAAAAGCTGGAACAGATTTACACCATGGAGTCAGCAAAGGCTATGGCTTTGGATTAAAAGGTATGAACATTTCTTAGAACATTGTATGGACTTCAGTAACTCACCAGAGACATAGTTAATAGAGATCAGCCATTCTAAAGCAAGTTTCTTAATGGAAAGTTACACCTAAAACCTGTTTAGCCTTTACCATGAAGCCTGTGAACAGGGCAAACCTGTCTGTCCCTTTTAAAACAAGAAACCCAGTAGCTTTAACTAATGAAGTGCGCTAACTGGGTGGCTACAACCTTGGGAGGGGCTGTTAAAATGGTGAAGCTATCACCCATTAGTTGTCAAACATCATCAGAGATCTGAAAAGGACCAATGAAAAGGACAGAGATCTACTAGCCACCCAGACAGCTACCCCAGGCTCCTCTGTGGTCATTGAGCAGAGGTCCAAGGGCAATATGAGTCTTGAGCTCCAAGTCCCAGAATACTCAACAGACTTTCCTGTGGGGCAGGAACTTGGGACTGGCCTATCTTGTCTAGGCAAAGCAAGGCCATCAATTTTTCCAGTGTCCCGTTTATCCACAGTCTGGATAGGGTCTTGGCACTAGATGAGGTGAAGGGCAGGTTTTTTTTCCCCACCCAGTGGCCAGCTTTGCCATATTTAAAGCAAGTTCCAAGTAGAGGTTCTTCTGTGCCCATCATCTTTTCTAGGGTGCTTTCAGGAGCCAGCAGGTCTCTCTACCATGAAAAGCCTTTTTATTAAACATTTTAAATGCCATATTCTCAGATCTCCGAATCATCTGAGGACCATTATCTATTAAGTGTAATTCTCAACACGTCAAGGCTTAACTTTGAAAATATATATAAGAAACTAATCTGAACATATCAAAGAATTTGATCCTTTATGAGTCGACCGATGATTAGGATCAAGGTGAGAGTTTTAACTCATAAACTTAGTCCATAAGGAAGGACACTGGGAACTTTCCTGATCTTTGTATAGTGTACCATTTTAGAACACAACAGTTCCCTGTATGACTCAGTTTACCAAAATAGCAACAGCCTAACAGTACTAACAAAAACAAGGGGGTTAGACATAAACCCTTAAGCCAATGGTTTTCCAGCTTTTGTGATGCATTGTTATGAATCATGATCCAAACATCTTACCTGCCGGTAACCCTAGGCTATTCCTGTAAAAAGGTCTTTTGACCCTGAAAGCTCATGGTCCGTAGGTTGAAAAACTGTTCCATGTTCTCTTGCCAGACTGCATCGTAAGATAGGAATGTCACAGTTTTTGTTGCTTAATAGTTGGGGCCCTAACTTTGGCTGGCCATTGACTACACTAGGCGTTTGGTATTCCAGTGCAGTCTTGGGCCTAAAAATTATGTTTTAGGTTGACATATTTCCATTAACAAAAGCAGTCAAAAGCAGAACTAAAGGGGTTAAAAAAATAACAAGTTTAGTACATTTGAATATTTGTCTAGAACTATAAACGCTGATTGATTAGGTCTTTGTTTTAAGATTACCTATGTAATCCTCTGATTTTTTAACCCTGTCTTAAAGTTTGGAGTTAACATTTTTGTTGCAAATATTATAGATTTTTACATACCCAGTAAACTTACACTTTGCTCTTGTTCTTCCTGTCTGCTAATTTTTGACCCTGGACATAGATACTTTATAAAGCAAGTCTGGGCCTGAAAGATAGTGAGCCAAAACCTAATTCCAGAGTTAGCTCTTCAATAAAGTAGAACAGCATAAAAGAATTTTAATATTATCCATGTTCAATTGACATTTGAATCCCTATTACATCAGATCCAATGACCAGAGCTCCCAGAGAATAAACCCTGAGCCTGGGTGGCTCGCTGCAACAGTAGCGGCTGAGCTGTAGTCAAAAACACAGAACACGGTAAGCTCACACATTTCAGCGTTTCAACCCCTTCCTTCAGTTTCCCCCTCTCCTTTGGGCCAGTTGTCACACTCAGTTCCTACTGCTCCTCTGCAGAAAGACAGCATAGAACACCTAAAGCAGAAACAGAGAAAGGGAACCAAGGTAAACATGAAAACCAAATGCCTTCTGAAAACAAATAACAAAGGAGCTGAAGAGTCTCCTGTTGGTGTTTATAAATTGATCTATTGCTTTTGCCATTTTCTATTATAAGTGTGTGTGTATGTGTGTGTATAGTTAGTGTGTGTATAGATGTGTGTGTCGTTATGTGTGTTTATGTAAGTATGTGTATGTATATAGTGATGCATGTATATAGGTTTGTATGTGTGCAGATATATGTTTATGTAGGTATATGTGTGCATAGATTTGTGTATGTAGTTATGTGTTCATGTGTTCAGGTATGTGTGTGTAGGTACATTTGTATAGGTTTGTGTGTATAGTGGTATGTGTGTTTGCGTTTGTAGCTTTATATGTGTGTAGTTAGGTGTTTGTAACTATGTATATGTAGCTTTGTGTGTGAATAGGTACTTGAGTATGTAGGTGTTTGTAGGTATATGTATGCATTATATATGTAGGTGTGTGTATGGAGATGTAAGCGTAGTTATGTTTTCATGTGTATAGGTATGTGTGTGTATATAGTTATGTTTTCATGTGTATAGGTATGTGTGTGTATATAGATATGTATGTATAAGTTTGTATGTGTGTAGACATGTGTCTATGTAGGTATGTAAAGGTGTATATAGAGGTTGTGTGTATGTAGTATATGTGTGTATATATTTGTGCATGTATTTATGTGTTTACATGTTCAGGGATGGGTGTGTAGATGTGTGTGTATAGGTATGAGTGTTTGTGTGTGGGTGGATTTGTATGTGCGTAGATATGAGTTTGTAGCTAGTTGTGTAGATTTGTATGTGTGTAGATATGCACATATGTTAGTGTGTCTAAGTATATGTGTGCATTGTATATGTAGATGTGTGTGTAGACGTATGTGTGTGTAGTTTTGTGTTCATGTGTATAATTATATTGTGTGTAAGTTTATATGTGTATGTGTGTAGGTTTGTGTATATATAGATGTGTGTGTGTGTGTGTGTGAAGGTGCCTGTGCATGCAGACCTCAGATGAACTTGGACATCATTCTTCAGGTGCTGGTCACCTTATTTTTGTGAGGTACATTCCCTCTCTGGCCTGGAACTCACAAATGGATTAGGCTGACTGGCCATTGAGCCCTAAGAATCTGCCCGATTATCCTCCCCCCCCCAGGGCTGGGACCGGAAGCATGGAACACACCTGGCTTTTCTATTTGGATTCTGGGCACTGACCTCGGGTCCTCATGTTTGGAAACTAGTGCTTTACCAACGGAGCCATCCTCCTGCCCTGTCTCTGTTATTATAGGAAATCACTAGCTAAGAAGACGTGAGAGGACTCTATGCCAACATAAATTACCTCACTGTCTACATGGCTCAGCACACACCCAACTCTGACACTCACACACTATGACTTTTGTGTGTCCATTTCCAAGGCCCTTCTGGCATAAATGGCAGCTGTCAACTTTCAGCCATTTCACGTGACCCGTTAGAGAAGAGAAAACCTGCAGACTCGGTGCTTAGAGGAACACAAACACAAACCCACGTTGTGTGCCAGATGATACGATAAAAATAAAATGGCCCATGCAAGCAGAATGCAGAATGAAGCCGCTAAGTAATGGACATTTGCTAAGCCCGTTTACTGGAAAAAAAAACGCTCAGGCATGAAGGGACGTTTGAGACTTATTAGAATCCCTTTCATTTTCAAAACAATGAATGCGGCAATACGCTACCAAAAGATTTAATGAGAAATTAAGCACAACGCGCAACAGCCCAGCCAGGTGAACACACTCATTAGACTGTGAGAGTCTGCTCTACGCAGCTGGCAGAGGGAGAGCAACACAATGGGGGAGGAGGCACCGCACAGCCAGGGAGGGCAGCCTAGGAATGGCAGGCTCATGTGTGCGGATGTCTGCCCAGAAAGACCCACAAGACTCCCTCCATCCTCACCCCAGGCTTCCATCTTAGACTGAACTGAAACCTTTGGGAAGAGGAGTGTGTGTGACAGAGGGGCGGGGAGATGGAGGCTGGAGAAGGAAGGAGATGGGTTTCGTGTCTAGACCCTCCCCTTGGTTCTTGTGTGTGTGGACTGCGCTAGTTCTTTCTGCTCTGGAAGTTGCTGCTTTGACCCTAGCAACACAGCACTACAGTGGGAATCTCTCTCACAGAGCTCTGCGCCTGATTTTTTCTTTCTTCCTTAATGGGTATTTTCGATTCCATTAAATGATTAATGATCTCATGCTTCCCAGGTGTCTACCATGGTTTCAGGCACGTGTTATTTCAATCCAATGGGTCCTTTGGAGGAGTTTTAATGGGTTGCTTCTGCCTTTCCATTAATCCTTTGTATCCAGGTAATGGATCACCAATGACTATGGAACCGAACCTATTGGTGAGGGCCAGCTGTCCCTGCCTTCCAGTGGGGATGCCATATTTTGGACACTGCCTATAGGGTTTCCAGCTGTGAAGGCTCCCAAGTGGGACTCTTGCCTGGAGAACAAATTAGAAAATATGGAAAGGCCCTGGCTATGTGGTGGACCTGTTTCGTCTTGGCCTGATCCAGGCCTTGTGCAGCATCCATCACAGCCATGAACTCTGTCCTCAAAGTGCCACTGCAGCTCAGGGAAAAGGGCTGGCTCTCCTAAAAGCCCCTCATTTGACCCCATGATGAGAAGTGGTACCCAGGTTGTACTCTCCAGTCACAGGTACCTTGTAAGTTTAAGGATGGGGGGCATATAACACTGCCCTGTGGGGTTGCTATGTTTTTAGACACACTTCCATTTGCTGATGAGGCCTGTATACACAGCACAAGTGCCAAGCTTTTCCTTTAAAGGAGAAGCAAGATGTCCCAGGCTTCTTTCAGAGATGCCAAGACGAACCACCAGGGTCATGTACTCTGGTAGGTGGAGGTCCCCACACTCCATCTCAGACCAATGAATTTGAATTAGCTACAATTCAGAGTAAATAGATATATGGCGATGGGTGCCACTGAAATGCTTAAATGGATAGAGAAAGGAAGGAGGGGGGAGAAGGAAT
>LOJH01006269.1:13307-32712 GCA_001685095.1 Ellobius talpinus | reverse complement strand
AAGAACACTCATGCACACATACATACACACAAATATTAGTTACTTAAGAACGAAAGATAAAGAGGAGTTTCCAAAATTGCATGAATTGAAAGATGAGAGCTGAAACCATGGTGCAGCATAGGCTGAGCCTTTAGGCTTTCCATCCCCAGCAACAGAAAAAGGGACCAAAGAAGAAAAGAAAGGGAACAGGGAAGACCAGATCTCACCATTGCAAACAGGAAGATGGGAGCCATGAGGGAAATTAATCCAGCACATGTGCTAACAAACACCTGGGGAGAGGGAACAGACACAGAAATTATGCCACTCCCAGTGAGTGAGGCTGGGCATCCACACCATCCTCTAAAAGCTGCATCCCAGCGCAGCAATGTATTATTTGTATTTTGATAAATAAATCTTACCTGAAGACCAGAGGCAAAGCTAAAGCCACTAGAGGTCAGGCAGTGATGGCACACACCTTTAATTCCAGGATTTGGGAAAAAGAGTAAGATGAATCTCAGTGAGTTCAAGGTCACCCTGGGCTACACAAGACCAATGCAGAAATAAATCCAGGTGGTGGTGGCTCACACTTTTAATCTAGTACTAGGGAGTCATACACCCTTATTCCCAACACTAGAGGGAATAAAAAATGAGGCGAGAGAGGCTAATCTGTTTGGGTTTGCGGTCACCCAGCTTGGTAGCGGGAAGACTTCTCCAGTGGTTTGGCTGCCTTGTTTTTCTAGTTTTAAGGCTGAACCCCAGTTTCTGTCTCTGGGTTTTTAGTATTCGTGCTACATCCCAGGAGGCCCCTGCCTATGTCAAGAAGCCATAAGGAAGTCACCAACATAAATCAGTCCAACCTGCACTGTAAGCCATGAAAAGAAAAGGGAATGTTCCTGACAGAGCTGTTGGTGGGAATTCTGGTTTAGAAACCCTAGTTCTGGGCTGTAGTTAGGCAGTAGAGCACTGGCTTAGCACACATAAGGCCCTGGTTTTCATCCCCAACATCACAGGGAAAAATAAAAAATAAAAGACTAGGAGCTGGGCTGTTACACAGTTGGTAGAGTGCTTACCCAACATTCACAAAATCTGAGGTTTGATCCCCAGTGCTGCACAAACTGGATGTTGTGTCAAGTGCATAGAATCTCAGCACTTGGTGGGTAGGGGCAGGAGGATCAGAAGTTTGAGTTTATTAGTAAACTATATAACAAGGTCCAGGCCACTCAAGGTTCACAAGACCCTGATGAGTCCCTCATTGGTGCCCAGTGCAGAGTGATCAGCCATGAAACAATATACACACAAACAACAAAAATTGACTCAACGGGTTCTAGTTATATAGATTTTGAATACATATATATATGTAGCAAATACAATCAAAGTGGTGTTTATCACTTTAAGGAAGAGTATGGAAGGGGCTTAGGGGAAAGCAACTGGCCGGGGCTGAAGGGAGGAAAGGAAGTGATATAATTCTATTTCAATTAAAAATAAAATATAATTACTCTGAAAATAAGCTCATGAAGAAAATACAAAAATAAGTAAGGTATAGGGAGGCTTGGTTGAGAGACTATGGCACAATGAAGAAAGGACAATTCAAGAGAGTAGACAAAACCAGGAAGACAAGAGAGGAAGTGTCCAGCAGACAGGCCAGAGAGTTTTCCCAGAACTAAAGACACTTGAGTCAAAAATCCCAGAGTGTAAAGTACAAAAAATAATAGCATAAATAGCAGTGGGGGTACACACCTTTAATCCCAGCACTCCAGAGGCAGAGGTAGATCTCTGTGAGTTCAAGGCCAGCGTGGTCTACAGAACTGGTTTCAGGGCAGCCAAGGCTACACAAAGAAACCTTGTCTTGAAAAATTTAAAAAATAGTCTAATTCTGAAATTGTAACACAACAAACTTCTTAGAAGAAATACATCCACGTGTTACCACAGTTAATCCCACTGATAAAATTTATGGTAAGTTTTTTATTTCCTTCCTTAAACTTTAATGTACTTTCTAAGCATTCTACAATGAAAAGACATTATTTTTATAGTGTCTGGAGAAGAATTCATCATTTCAAAAAACACACATATATGTAACTACTTGTTTAAGATCTGCTCTCAAAGATTACATCGTAAGAGGAGGAGGTAGATGGCACATGAGGCTCACTCAAGGCTTCCTCTGCCTCCATACGCTGCTGCACACACACATTTAAAGTAAACACACAAGGGCTGAAGAGATGGCTCAGCAGCTAAGAGCACCTGTTGCTCTTGCAAAGGACCCAGATTCAATTCCCAACACCCACATGGTGGCTCACAACCAGCTCCAGGGCATCCAACAGACATGCATGTTATGAACATTCATGCATGCTAGCAAAACAATCACACACATAAAGTAAAATAAACAAGTCCTTTTGTGACTCTTAAAATAAAAAATTTAAAAATAAACACACTAAACAAAATCCACACAGTGACTGGCATGGACAGATTAGGTAAAATATGAACTCGGCCTTTTCTACCAGGAGGCCAGGGGAAGGAGGAATTCAAGGGTGGTGAGCAGAGATGTAATGGTCTAATCAGCTCGCTGGGTTTCCTGGGCAGCAAGAGTCTGTTTTGCTTCAATAAGCCAAGATGAGGTGAGAGCTCACCTCCAACTTAATGATATTGCAAGAACACTCACTGATGCCAGCCGAAATCAGTGCCCACAATAAATTAAATTAATACCCCCAAACATCTGCCACTCGATACCACTGCACTCAGTATAAAGCAATGGTTCTCAACCTGTGGTCTCCACCCCTTTCACATGGGTCACCTAAGACCATCAGAAAGCACTGATATCTACATTATGATTCAGAACCATAGCCAAATCACAGTTATGAAGTAGCAACAAAGATGATTTTATGGTTGGGGGTCAGCACAACTTGAGGAGCTGCTGCATTAAAGGGTCGAAGAATTAGGAAGGTTGAGAACCACCTTTGGTTCTCAACAAAGGTGTAAGGCTTTGCTCAAGGATCAACTAGACTAAGAGAAAGGTAGAAGTGATGTATGCCTCAAAGCTTAAGTGTGTGGATTCTTGTGTGCATATGTGCATGTATGTGAATGTGTATATATTCTGTTTAGCTGATAATCAATTATTATCACACTGTCAAGTCAGAAGAAAAAAAACCTAGGTTTGTTCTGGGTGACATTACCCAACTGAAACCCCCTTATGGAGTCTTGTCAGTCTGGGGAGGTTAAGGCCTTCTGTCACAACACTGTCAGTACACCTAAGCAAGGCCATTTTAGACAACATCTCATGACTAGTTCCATAAAGCTAAATAAAGTCTGCTGAATGCTAAGCAATAACCCAAACAGGTGGTAAAGAGACACGCCAAACATATGCATTCCTAATGAAGGAAAGGCTGTTTGCATTTCAGACAACTTTCCTTTTTAAACGCACACAGGTTTCTCCAAATACCACCCTCCAAACTCACTCCTCCCCACATTCCCTGCCCCTCCTGTACATGAGACCCAGAGACCCTGCCTGTCTGCCCCCTTCAGAGACTTCCGGCCATCCTGACTCATCTCCCATTTCTGATACAATCGGGAATCTCTCCTAGATTCTCTGAAGAGCCCCAATTCAAGACAAGTCAGCCCCTATGGTGAGCTTGGACAACAGATACGTCAGCCCTCTCTTTCAATCTCTCTCTGATCCTGTCTTCTCTGGAAATGTCCCATTCTCAGCAACCCCTTACCATTTCTGGGGTCCTTTTCCCCCTTTACTCGTCAGCACAGGCTTCTGTTCACTTCAACGCACTTTTAGCCCTGTCTCCAAAAGGCAATTTCACCCCAGGAGAAAAAAACACTCGCCCATTCCTCGGACTTCTCAAAACTCTCTTTCAAGGGAGGCTTAAACTAGCTAGCCAGAGACCACCATTTTATGGATCAAAGTTCCTTGATAGTCAAGGTCATAGGAGTGCTCACATTGGGGTCCTCTCTGTACCCACTGTGTACTGTGTGAAAGAGAGACCGCCACACGCACTTCCAACTCATAGTCAGGAAAGTTACACAACCCTCCCAAGCTCAGCCGGCCTTCCCAGGCCTCCTGGTAGCAGAGTTCTCTGATGGCTGGCACTGTGTAGCCCTGTCTAGCCTGGAACTCACAGAGCTCTGTCTCCTGAATGCTGCCATCAAACGCATATGCCTAATTTATGCTCTGTGTATACCCTGCCGTACATATTCATTTTTATGTGTTGCTTCCATAATCAAAACTTTTGAAAGGGAAGGTCAATGATGACAGCTTTCACAATCTAATCCCCTTTCCCCCATACTTAATACGATGGTTTCCTCTTAATTGAACAAGCCCTCTAAGCTGATTCACTGCCTCTCCCCCGTGGCCTGGTGCCTCCTATGCAATAAACCAAATGTCTGTCCCTCTTAAATAAGGAATGTTAAAGGTTAGATTTGGTTTCCCTGGATCACAGCTTGGGACCAGATAAACAAGATTCTATTTTCATCACTCACTGTGTATTTCTGGGGAAGTCCCTTAACAGCTGCATGCTTTAGCCACTTGGAGAGTTTTAGTAATCCTAAGGCCCTTTGCTGCTCTGACATGGCACAGTAAGCAGAGCCCAGCCATCCTCTGCTTCATTATACCAGAAAAGGGGCCTCCAAATCAGAGAGGTGACTGGGAGACGCTCGCCCCACATGAGATCCTGCTGGACAGAGGGCCATCTGAAACGAGTGTTCAGTGATGTACTGCATCATTTGTGTGTTTTCACTGCATGTGCCACAGCCAGAAGACCTGGAAGAACTAACACAGTCCCCGGAGGAGCTGCCGGGATGCACTGCCCAGAGAGGAAGCTAGTTTGATGAGCACAGCAGCGTTTCAAGAAAGGCAGAAGTAAAGTGCTGTTAGGAATATCCACCGTTCCCCCAGCTGTACCCTGCTACCTAAGGCAAGTTCTCCAAAAGGTCTGCAGGCCTTCCTGGCCCTCCTGAGGCTTGTGTGGAGTAACAACACAATATACTCACTATCTCCCCTTCTTTCCTTTTTTTTTTTGTATTTTACTTCTATCTTCCAACTGTCTCCCCCCTCTTGACTTCAGCATCATTCTTAACATCCCACTCAACCTTTAAGCCTCCCCAAACCAATGCTCCTAAAAACCATGGAACAAAGCCCAGAAGGGAAGACATACTTTCACTCAATTCTGAAATCCAACTTCCACACAAGGTCAATCTTCCATCTGGAAGCCCTGTTCTGAAGCGATCAGCTCACACAAGAACTACCTAGGACACCTGGGCGGGCGGAGTGGGGGCGGGGGGGGGACGACACACTAGGCCTGGAGTTACTTCCTGGCACACGCCTACTCCCTAGAGGCAGAGTTCTGCCCACAAGCCTCTAGCCTTGGGGTTCTCCAGCTCCCACCTCCATTCCTCTAAGTCTGGGCAAGCACGAATCTGTCCCTTTTTGCATTTGCTAAAAACCTCACATAGCCATCCTTAGTATTTTTTTAAGAAGTTTTAATAACTTTACCAAAAGAAAGAAAACGGAGAAGCTGATGAAAACGGACTCTGTAGACTTGTACTGGCCCCAGTGCTCCCCTGCTAGCCTCTGCCTTTCCATCTCCACGCCCCATCCTGTTCTTGTATTTTTTGTACTCATCCTGGCACACAAGGAGCGTCTGAGTACCCCGTCTTCAAATCCAAAAGCAAACGGCGTTTCCATTTATGTCTGAGCCAAAGAGATACAGCGCGCGATCCTCAGACCAGAGACCACTTAACCTGTTTTCACACCCAGCAGATGCTAGGGGCGCCCTAGGCCCCCCCGTGGAGGCTGCCATTTGTAGAATCCTCCCCTCCAGGACGCTGGCAGCCCATCTCCTCCAGGCCTTACCTTGTCAGCCATGATCATAGATGCACCCCCGTGAATGCCCAAGATGGGGATGAAAGTCTGTGAGGAGATAAAATCCAGCATCTGAGCCACAGCCTCCTGGTCGGTGTCGTCTCCAAACACGAGGCCATGGATGCGCGCCCCAGACATAAGGTCGCACACATGCGTGATGAGGCTCTTGGGGTCAGTGCGGTTCATCAGCAACGCCACCACGTTCACGTCCAGGGGCAAGCCGGTTGCCTGCTCCGGGCCCCACAGATTTCGAAGTTCGCGCTCTGTCACGTCGTGGCTGTGACCCAGCAGCACCGCAATGTTCAGCGCTGGGGGACCCTTCTCCGCCGCCGCGTCCTGCGCCGGACCGCGCCAGACCAGAAGGGCCGGCAGTACCAGCAAGGTCCAGTAGCCCAGTCTGCCCATGGTCGCCACTTAGGGTCCCTGTGAGGTGGAGGAGAGCGAGAAGCAGGACGGCGGTAAGTGAGGGGCCCAGGTGACAGGAATGACTGCCCCAGCACCAGCTCTAGGAGGCAAGTGTGAAACAGGGCACCAGCACTGGCTGCTTTGGCCACTCACTGGAGTCCTCATCGCTGATGCCATCCGCATCCCTCGACCCAGGTCCATCTCCATCTACCACTCCAGTCCAAGCTATTTCTCCATTCCTGTCCCCAAGCCCATCCTGGCATCCTGCCTCCTCCTCTCTTGTCTCCAGCGACTGCCCCCAACTCCAACTGGGTCCAAACCCTACACAAGATTCCCCAAATTTGATGCAGACCACAGCTCCTAAGCGCCCAGAGAGCCATGAACCCCACCACCACCCGCAAGCAGATGCCCAGACTAAGCCGCCTCCAACCCTGTTCCTCAGCAAGTGTAAGGACCAAGTTATCGGCCCCGCCCCCTGCTTACGCGCAGTGAACTCCGAACCGGCCCCAGCGTGAGAGGCGGTGCCTGAATACCGCAGCCTGAATCTGTCCCTTGCCTAAACGGTTAACTGACCCCACCCCCTGGGAGCTCGCCCAGTGCGCCACAGACCTCGCTCCATTAGTGGCACCCACCGGCTGCAGATCCCGCTCCTCCCATGCAGGATACACCCCAAGCGCTTAAAAGTGAGGATGCTCTCTGTGACCCCCAGGTTCCCAGGTGCTTGGGGGAACTTGGGGCCCCGACCTCCCCACCTTTCTGGGAGAGGCTTTCCCTTTACTGCTAGAGAACCCAGGACCCGGCCCCTACACACAGGTGCACACAACCACCAAGCGAGCACACAAGTCTCTCACGCCGTGTGAAATGCAAAATTCTGGAGAGTAGGCGCGCTGCCCCTCACCCCCCCCCCGCAAGCCGACCAGAACGTGGGAGCTGGCAAAGAACGTCCTGGGGTTGGGGATATAGGCTCCCAAAAAGCTCTCGGGTGGACACGGAGTGTACAACCCCTCCCCAGTCTTTCCACTGTAGAGCCTGGAGCCAAATCTTAGATACACGTGGGCAGTGGGCTGCACACACTAACAGACACGCGCGCTTTTCTGCGCACATCCGCAGGCCGCCTTGGAGATGCCCACGGCCAGCTGGAGCCTTCAAACGTCCTCGGGCAGTGCTCACACAAGTACTGTAGCAGGTGCACAACGGTGCTTTCCTGCAAATGCCTGCACAGTCGTGCACGCGTGTAAAAGCACGCGCCCCTCGGCCCGGGTGCTGTTGCACCCGGGGGAAGTTGGGGCAAACTCCAACCCTGGCATTTAGGGTGAGCAAGGTGGAGTGCAGGGCCGCAGCGCCACCTGGTGCTCCTCCAGCGCTTCGCTACAAGGCTCTCCCTCCCCGGCTTTCTTGCTCCGGATTTCTCTTGCTCGCTCCTTTTCCCCCCTCTCCCTCTTGAACCATCTCCTGCTCTCTCCTCACCGGTTGAGCCTGTCTCCTCCCAGGCCCACAGAGCTCGTCTCACCAACCAGGACGTACCTGTAGCCGGAGAAGGTGGAGGATGCAATGGGGCGTGCTGCGCACACGAGCATCTCGGCCGCCTCAGCAGCCACCGGGTTTAGCGGGTTCCCGCATGCTGCGGCCCCCGCGCGCTCCCCTGGCTGTCCCGCGCTGTCCGCATCGCCCCCATGGGGGGCGGCTATCCCAGCCGGAGGCTCTGCAGCAGGGCTCTACCGGGGCGGAGGAGAGATGGAGAGGCAGGGTCAGCCCACCAGCGCGGGGGAAGGTGGGGGGAGGGATGCAGTCTGCAGTGCTCACAGCCCCCTTATGCACCCTGGGGGCTCGACCAGAGAGGGAGCTGGAGATTGGTGCCCACAACACCCTCGGTGCGGATCTTCAGTCCCTGTGGCTGACAACAGGAGCTCCTCTCAGGGACGCACCGGAGAGTGGGAGCTCCAGGTTGGCCACCCACGAGAAGCTTAGTGGGAACCTCCACCCTCAACCCCTACCACCACCCAGGCGCCGGCTGCTGGGAGTTGTGAGACCAGGAGCTGCTGAGCGAGGGGGGTTGGGGGGTAGGGAGAGAAAAAGAGGAGGGAAGGAGGGGGCGCTGGCTGAGTTTGCGACGAGCCGGGAGGAGAAGAGGGGGAGGGAAGGACGCGGGCTCCCGCGGTCCCGGATCCCCGAGGGAGGTGTGATCACTCCCACGTAGAGACCCTCTTGTGCGTCCTGCCGTCCCCTCCTATCCAGACCTCCCCCCACACGCTTCTCACAGGGCCCTCCCAGGCTCGGCGTCCCGCGCCAGCACTCACCGCAGCCTCTCTCCACATAGTTCTCAGCAGTGGCCGCCCCTGGTCATCTCCAGGGCTGATAGCTGCGGCCGCGTCTCTCAGAGCTCATCCGGCCCCATGCTCCGACACAGCACCCCGGGAGCCTCTCTCCTAGAGCCCTGCCTCAGCTTCCTGCTCCACTCCGGACAGCAGCTGCCGGGTTGTCTGAGCGCGCCTGGACACCCTCTCCGCAGCCCAGCTCCAGCCTGACGTGCGGGAGAGCGNTGTGTGTGTGTGTGTGTGTGTGTGTGTGTGTGTGTGTGTGAGTGAGTGTGGGAGCGCGCGCGCGCGTGTGGCCGGGGATCCCCGCGGTTCCTGGCCGGGAAGGTTGCGGGTGGAGGACCGCAGCTCGCTCGGGCCCTTCGCTGCGGGGTCAGCTCGGCGCTGGGCGTTCGGTCCCTCTCTTGACCAGCGGGAGCCCAAGAGAGTGCCTGGCCACCGCGGTTCACAGCACTGGAGAAGCCAGGATCCTGGGGCGCGCTTCTCCGCGGTCGCCTTGGAGGATAGAGGAAGGCAGAGGCACCCACCACACCAACTTAGGACTTGTTCCTGCCAACGAGACGCAACGCAGCAACCCCCGCGCAATCCGAGGATGTTTGGAGCTCTGGCCCGCCTGCAGCCGCCCACCCCGGAGGCGGGCCAAGGCAGACCCCGCAGTCCCTAAGCGGTGACGCGGAACGCGGCCACCCTCTTCTGGAGCGCAAGGCGGTAGAGAACAAGGCCAACCTAGGTGTCTGGCTGGTGATGATGGGGGGGGAGCCTGCGGTGGCGCGCAACCTTGGTGCTGAAACCACGCTCTCCGCCTGCTCCCGGGCGTCTGGTGCTGCTGGAGAATCAATTATTCAGATCTCTGCTAGGGCTTCCTCCTCCAGTGCCTCGCACTGGGTACAGCTCCACGGAAGGCACGCCGACACGCACACACCCGCCCAGAGAGTCTGCTCGGATGCTTCTCTCAGCGCCTCACTACCCTGGTATGGGAACCCACTCTGATGCCAGGGAACCAGGAACCTAAAAGCAAAATCATTTACACTCCCTCCATGCACAGACGCGCGCGTGCACGCGTACACCACACACACACACACACACACACACACACACACACACACACTTGCTGTTTTCTTCTCTAAGTTGTACCAGACAAAAAGTAGCCCTGAGGTTGCCACTAAGTCACCAGAAGGGATGAGCAGAGAGCCCGGGGCTAAGTGGACTTGAGAGCTAGGGGGCTCTGATTCTAGGGACTGAACATCCACATTTGACCTTTGAATAGTCACCTGTGTCCTAACACCACCTCTACCTTTCTCCCCTCAAGAGAAAGGTCTTACATTCCAATTGACGCCTAATGTCACCTGAATGCATATGCTCCAAATTCATATGTTAAAATCCTAAACTCTAGGGGATGAAATTAAGAGAGCTGGCCTTCACAGAGTGATTAAGTCATAAAATAGAATGTCATTAGTATCCTTATAAAAAACGTTCCAAAGAGCTAGCCAGCTAGACAGCTCCTTGCCCAGCCAGAAGCAGCCCTCATGTTGATTTTAAAGAAACTGTGAAAACTGTCTTGTGGTTGATTTTAAAGAAACTGTGAAAACTGTCTTGTGGTTCTGCGCAGCTTTTGCTATCACAGGTGTACCCAACTCAGACATTAGCATCTCCCTTTAATGACTGGACAATATGGGGAAACAGGTAGGCAACAGTAATATGAATGCCTATTATTCAGGGTTATCTGAAATGAAAAGACAATGGCCTTGGTCAGAGCCAATAGACCTAGCTATAGTGGGTGCTCAGGAAATATAAGTGCCTCTAAAGTGAGCCATCCAGGAGGGTATTCTAGATACATTGGCCTGGCCGCAGGAGAGCAGACAAGAAAGGGACACCAGTCCAAGAGACCTGTGGATGTACTGCTGTGTTGATAGCTGTATGGAATTCCTTGGGGTTTTACACAAAAGAGAGAGCAGAAGAAGGTAAGTAAAATGTAGGAAGGATCCTGTGATATGATCGAGACTGAAAATGAGGCGGTGGTCCATTTCCTGAGGCTATGGATGGGCTGAACTGAGCAGGTCTCTCCCCTGTGTGAGATATCCTTGGAGACTCATGGAGAGGTTAGATTTAGTTAAAGAAGCTATAAGTCTGCCGCCAGGTAAGTATGCACCTGTAGCCTCAGCCACGGAGGTGGGGTGGGGGCTGTGCAGCCTGAGCAGCCGAAAGAGCCAGTCTTTAAAAGGTAATTAACAAATAGGCAAACGCCTCAAGTGTCAATCATCAACAGTGCAGTGCTAAAGCCAGGCCTAGAGCTGCAACTACTTGGGAGGCGGAGGTGGGGCGATCATAAATTCAGAGTTTCCATGGACTACAGAGTGAGTTCAAGGCCAACCTGAGCAATTTAGTGATGAGACCTTGCCTCAAAGTAAAGAGTGGAAACAGGGCTAGGGATGGGGCTCAGCAGTAGAAACTATAATCTTGATTTCTAATGCCATACAGGAGTTCTGGCCCTTCCGTTAGCGTCATATAAATGGAATCCGCCAGTCACTTGTTTTCGTTTTCTAACTGGTGACTCAAAGCTTCACCCGTTTTGTCACGTGTTGGTAGCTTTCTGTTTGCCTTTTCCAAATATTTATTTATGCGGAGGGCATCACATGCCATGGCATGTGGAGGTCAGAAAGCAGTTTGCATAAGTCACTCGCTCTTGCCGCCTCACCGAAGCAGGGTCTCTCTTGTTATCTGCTTCTATGTATTGCAGGCTAGCTGGCGAGCTGACAGGCACGCTTCCAGGGGACACTCTTGCCTCTGTCTCACAGTAAAACGTCAGTATTACAGATTCAGACCGCCACATACAGCTTTTTATGTAGGTTCCAAGGACAATTTGGACTGTCAAGCTTGTGTGGTTAGTAATTTTCCCATGGAACCATCTCCCTTGCCCCTGATTATTTGAAATTACTGGATTACTAACTTTCTGTATGAATAAACACAATGTATGTCCAGTCTTCTATAGGTGGACATGAATTTCAGGCTGTGGAACTTTTAAAAATAGCATTCCAGGCTAAAGAGTGTGAAAACAACACAAACCGGGCCACGCTGTTATACATTGTCATTAAGTCTCCATACCTTACAATAATAAGTTTCTGTTTCCTAAACCTAATGTATCCTGCAAGCCATGTTTTTCAACCTGTGCTGAACTTGTGACCCCATGATGTATGCCCGCCCCTTAGCCTTGCTATACTCCTGTCCCTGTGATACAGGATTGCCCTTTCGCCTATGAAAACATCTTCCCAGACATCTTGATGACTCCCCTTCTACACGGTGTGCCCTTGCATTTACCTACCCCACAGCAGCCTTGAGTTGGAATCGTCTAGCCCCGTGTCCTCCACTCTTCTATACAGGTTCTAATAGCCAATTATCTCAACAGCTCTTTTCTATCTATCTGATGGAAGGAAAGGGCCTCAGGAGCCAGCGAGGGCTGGCTTCTGCAATCCTGACTTTGGGAGAGGCACTGAGCACCAGTTCTAAACACAGTTTGCTTTACTCAGACAGTCGTGGAATTGGTTTTTCCTCAGGTCTAAGAAGAGATGGCTCGGCCTCTTGCAGTACCAAGAGCCCATGTGAGGCAGCTCACAATCACCTGGAACTTCAACCACGGATGATCTAAGTCCCTCTTCTAGACTCCTCAGGCTTTGCACTCGTGGACACAGACCCGCAAACAGACATACACATATACATAATTAAAAGTAAAAATAAAATCTCTTTTTAAAAGCTTCATGCTTACAATCACTTTATTCCTTCAGAATCTCAGAAGTGGAGCCAAGCACAGCTAGTTTTTGCATTTTTGTTTCATTTTGTTTAGGTTTCTTTGGGGTTTGATTTGGTTTCTGAGATGGAGTCACATGTATCCCAAGCTGGACTAGAATTGGGGAATGACCTTGAACTTCTTACCCTCCTCCTTCCACCTCCCAAGTGTCAAGATTACAGGTGTGTGCCACCACACCTGGTTTATGTGGTGCTAGGGATCAAACACAGGTCTTTGTGAATGCTGGGCAAGCACTGGACCAACTGAGCTGCATCCCAACCATATTGTTATTTAATTTGAATTTCATTGACATGCAATTCTTACACATATAACGGGATGCAGCATGTTGTTTCAACACGTGAGCTGACCAAATGAGGTAACTAGCATCCCCTACCCTTAATGTTTCTCAGCTTTTGCAGCCATTAAGCTGCTGTTCTTAACATCTTCATGAAGTAATAATATAGTCTGAACTATAGTCTCTCGCCCTACTTTTTTAGCACCAGAATTTATCCAGGTGTGCCTGGGTTCTCATTTACCCTCTCTGCCTTCTATCTTTCCCAGGCTCTAACTAATCATAGCAAATTTTTGCCCTCTATGTGTGGCAGAGAACATGCAGTAATTGCCTTTCTGTGTCTGGCTTATTTGGTGCAATGTCCTCCAGTCTCATCCATTTTGCTGCAATGACAGCCTTTTATCCTTCTTCATGTCTGAATACTGTTCTACTGCATATCTGTACCGCATTCTCTGTTCAACCTCTGACGCACACCTGGGTGGATCCGCATCCTAGCAATTATAAACAGTGTTGTGGGACTTTGAGGTTAACTCTGGGGGTGATTCTGATAATACATATATATCAGTACACATATCAACGCTGAGCTTAGAATTGATTCTTATTTGATACAAACTATAGGTATGGTGTCTAACTTGTAGAAGGTTGAATTAAGCATGTGTGGTTGCTTGTAAATGCAGGAAGAATATATTTATTCAAAGAAACTGTCTCTAAAACCACAAAAAGCTGACATTTTCTTGAGGTGGACATCTTACCACTGCAAAGAGATGTCATCGGTCAGGCACTAAAACTTCTCCACACACTTAACGTGGCCGTGTACTCTTCAGAATCTGACCTGATGCTACACTGCAAAGCTAGCTCTCTACCAACAGAAAAGCTGAGACCAACTTTGATGCTGAGGATTCCGGATGGAAGGAGGGCTGTCTTCAAGGTAGCAGTCCTGCCCAAGACTGTGAACAGTGAGTAGAGAGAAGGAATAGGACGGGAGGGTGGACAAGAAAAGGTGAAGAGAATGACAAAGAAAAGGAGGAAGGAGGAAGAATGGATGAAAACGGTGAGCTGACTGTTTCATGTCAGCTTGACACAGCTTGGGTCATCAGATGGGGGGAGCCTCAACTGAGAAAATGCCTCTGTAATGTCAGGCTGTGGTCAAACCTGTAGGGCATTTTCTTAAGCAGTGATTGATGCGGGAGGGCCCAGCCCACTGTGGGTGGTGCCATCCCTAGGCTGGTGGTCCTGGGTTCTATAAGAAAGCAGGCTGAGCAAGCCGTGATGAGCGAGTCAGTAAGTAGAACCGCTCCATGGCCTCTGCACCAGCTCCTTCTCCAGTTTCCTGCCCTGTCCTGACTTCCTTCGATGATGAACAGTGATGTGGAAGTGTAAGCCAAATAAACCAATAAAACCTTTTCTCCCCAAGTTGCTTTTGGTCATGGTGTTTCATCACAAAAGCAACCCTGGCTAAGACGCTGAGAGAAAAAGAGATAAGGGGAAGAGGGGGGAAGAAAGGAAAGGGGGGAGGGGATGCCCAGATCAATACCATTCTTAGTCAATTGTTCCAACTGGGTTTACCATAAGCCACATCATTAAAGTGACTGAATTATCTAGTCTGGTCATAAGGAACAAGTTGTTTCAGCTGCTTACAATCCTATTGATTTATCTTCTAACACTCCACAAAAAAAAAGAAAGAAAGAAAAGGAAGGTAGAAAGTAAGGAAGGGAGGAAGAAAATAACATGAGCTGGTTAAATGCTGTTGTATCTACAAGACAGAACTAAAATTAGCCAATTATGAACTATACGTCTTTTTATGTATCTATTGACAGGGAAATTTGATAGTGAATTACATTACTTTGAAATGGAGAGTAATGTTGGTCTATCCTGCTTTTTGTATTTACTGTTTGAGAAAATGCTTGCTGACATTGTTTTAAGATAAATTCCTGAACAAGCACCAACCTGTTGGGGGACATTTGATCACACTATGAACCCCAAGTTTGCATTTGTGTTAGTTAAATAAAATTAACCTTAGGTCAGGAGGCTGAGTTAGCAACTAGTTGGCAGAAAGTAATCATAGAGCATCAGAGGGCAACTGGAAGAGAGAGACAAGAGACGTACTGTGAGTAGTAGAGAGGGGTTTTGAGTGATGCAGGTTTTTCTGTGGAGTGGAAGGGCCAGCTTTTGGAAGACACCAGGAAGGAGAGGTTAGCTAGTTGCTACTCAACCTTTCTGAGATACCAGGTTTTCACCCCAGCCTTTGAGTGCCAAGTTTTATTTATAAATAGAACGATTGAGATTTAGTTAAAGTTACCTTTAGCAGCAGTGGCAGAGCCAGCAGTGCCTGTGCGAACAGGATTCCCGCTGGGCTGAGACCTGAACAGCCAGGCCAGAGAAACAGGCCAGTAACTGTGGAATTGCAATGCTGGCTGAGATAGTAGATTAAGGCGCAGCCACTGTGTTGGAGCTAAAACAACAGCTCGAGAGGCTATAGACAGAGGGCAGTGCTCACACATCTCTTGTAGATGTGAAAATGAGTCCAGCCACCACAGAAGTCAAGATGGAGGTTTCTCAAAGAGCAAAACATAGATCTACTTATGAGCCAGCTGTACCACTCCTGGTATTTACTCAATGGTCTCGAAGTCAACATATCGCAAAGACACCTACACATCAGCAATCAGCCCAATTCACAACAGCTAAGTGTCCATCAACACAGGCATGGATAGGGAAGTTTCCTCAGTCACACAGAAGAGCCAAGTTATGCTGTTTATGGAGAGTGGATGCAGCTGGAGATGATCATATGTGTAAAGTAAGCTCATATCACAATGACAGTTATCATGTTTTCTCTCCTATGTGCATGTATGCCATGATATTTGAAGCAAAAGTGTCAGAAGAAACAAAGAGGACACATGGATGACGAGAAGAAAGAGGAGAGAGGAAATATGCTTAACTTGTATGGAAATGTCTTTTTGTAACACAGAACTGCGTACAATGAACATTTTTAAAAGAAGAATTCTTGTGTTACATGGTATGAGAAATCCTACAGTTTAAAAAGGTTTTTTAATCTGGCAGTATAGAAAGAAAGAAAGGAGGAGAGAGAGACAGAAAGAAGTCTGATCATAGGAACCTATTGTACTCCACATGAGAGCTCCTATCAACCTGCAGAGCTGCCCTTTCTCTGAGAGATTCTGTATTGGAATAGCATCTTTATTTTGCATATGAAAAACCTGAAGCTCAAGCAGGATCAATCGAGTTTAACAGTGGAGACAAGATGAGTAGGATTCGGGACTCTAGTATGTAATTGCTGTGTAAAGTACAGTACATTTGTAGGCTGGGAAGATTCCAAAAAAAGTAACTTGCTATCCTGAGACTCAAGGTTAGAGCAAAAGGTAGGTTAAGGTCAGGATGGCTGAGTAGCCTGAGTAGCTGGCTAGTCATGGCCTCCAGCACTTGTCCCTGGTGGCCCACCTTCACCATCCCTGCCAGTTCTAGCCTACACAATCTAACTCCCAGGATTTCCTTCACTGCCTCAGCCCCAGCCCTGGTCTTCTGGTCCATTTCTTTACATTGGGGGCAGATAACTGTATATCCTAAGGCTAGGAATAATGCTGAGTGGTAGACCTCTTGTGTAGCACATACACATGTAAAGCCTTAGGTTTAATTCCTAATAATAATAGTAATAATAATAATAGTCTCCAGCTTGTACCAAGGTAGGCATCACTGATTGATTCATTCATTAACTGTTTGCCTTGAAACTCATGTAGGACCTTACAAACATGCTCAGGTCTATGTTCTATGCATCCTCACCAGAGGAACAGAATCTGCTTCAACTTGCAGTTCTGGGCCTTTTCCATTTCTCACGGGTTCCTGGTTTAAGCACATTCTGACTCTCACGCCTCGGTCAATCACACCCCAACTGCTGTGCCATCAGCCTGGCTTTCTCCTCCTTAGATCTCGTTTTCCCCACTTGTAAGAGAAAGGTTCAGACCGGTCAAGATGAGCTCAAAGTTACCTTTTTCTCCAGTCTTTAGGGTTCAGTGGCTGTTCTTGGAGAGAAGATTCCTGGCTCAACTGAGGTTCCGATTTTTCATTCCACATTATCTCCCAAACGACTATGGCCCATTCTAGCATATCTTCAGACCCACGCATTGCCAATCTTGGGATGAACAGAGAGAGACTCTCTTATTTGTTAGGTCTTTATATGATGAAACCTAGTGTCCTCTCTGGCTCAGAGGGCAGCCTAGGGAACAATTAGACATCCTGTAGAGGAAAGAAGTGAGAGGCAGTGGTCCTACATTCCAGTACTTTAGAAAGAGTCAGTGCCTTTCCAGGCCTCAGTTTCTCCACTCTACCCCGCACTGGTAAGGATCATCCATTAATGTTTATGGTCCAGATGATGCTATGCTCAGAGAGACACAAAGCCATTGCATACATGACGGTGTTCTTCTATAAGAAGCCAGTGGGCCAAGGAGATGTTGTGGGGCTCTGACCACACCATTAACACACAAGAAGTACATAGGCCAACAGAAAACAAAGGGGACAAGTTCCTGCTGTGAAGAGAGTCTGGGTCTTCTATTCCAGGCTTCAGAGTCAAGTTTACCAGTCCACCACTTGCCTGAGGCTGCAAAACGGGACCTGAGGCTGGGGTGATGGCTCAGGCAGGAAAAGGCTTGCAAGCATGAGTTTCTGAGTTCAATCCCTGAAACCTACATTTTTTAAGGCAAGGTGAGGTGACACTTGTAGCCCCAGCACTGGTGAGGTGGGAATATGCAGATCTGTGGGACTCTCTGGGTAGTCAGCATAGTTTAGTCAAGCCGGTAAGAGACTCTTTCCTGAAGAAGCCTGTCTCAGGTAGATGCTTCTGAGGAACAACCCAACATTGTACTCTTTCCTCCTCACACACACGTGCAAGCACACAGGTTCATCTGTGTGCACAGAGACACGTGTACACACATACTGCAAGATAACTCCATGGATAGACACACTTGTCACCAAGCCTGAGGACCTGAGTTCCATCCCTAACATCCACATGGTGGAAGAAACAAATAATATTTATATTTATATTTATTTCCCCTCTATCAAGGAGAGGAGTCCCCATCCCCTTCTTCCTTGAGGGGGGAAGTCCTTGGATGCTGTGTTAATCTGTTTTCCATCACTGTCACAAATACTTGAGATAAAACAACTAAAAAGGAGAGGCTGGGAAATGGCCCTGCAGAGAAAACACTTGCTTTGGAAGCACGAGGAGCTGAGTTCAACGCTCAGCACACACATTTAAAAAGCCAGGCATACTGGCGGAGGACTGTAATACCAGCACAGTGGGATTTATTCCATCCACCCTTAAATAAAATTAAAAAAAATTAAAACTAAATCAAATTAATTTTAAAGATGTAACTGCCAGCATTCTACAGTCTGACCTACCAAACTAGCAGCTGCTCCTTAGTGAAAAGCACACAGAGGGGTCACTTCAGAAGCCCCTTTAGCTAGCGTTACTGCTGCCCCTAGCGAGCCTTGGGAACTGTGCTCACAGTCACCCCTGCAGAGCACCCTCTCCTCTGGGAGCTGTCCTCCAGCAGGGTTCACCCTTCACTGCACAGACACTCACCCTGCCCAAGGCCCTCTGACTCTGCCGTGGCTGGGTCCAGGATGGTTCTGCAAGAGCTCCAGTATCAGATCTTAGCAAGCTAGTTTCCCACGGCCAGGAGGGCTCCAGCATCTCATCAGTCACCAGCAGAGAGAAGACTGATTCGTGGGTTGGTGCAGAGGAAGAGGGCTTTCCGGGGAAATGTCTGGATCCCAAGGACATAATCTTATTTTCTGGTACCCAGAATTGTCAAAGCATGCCACTTGGAGCTGCAGGGACCCTTGAAGAGCATCAAAACCCAAAGGCCACTCTCTGAAGGTGAGGACAGTGAAGTCAGGAGCCATGAAATGAGGTCACCCAGCTGCTAAGAGGAACACAGTTCATGTCTTTTTGTCAGAAGCCTACCCTGTTCCCTGTCCACAAGTACAGGATACCCTGGGACTTAAATTCCAGGAGGTGTTGACAAATGGAAAGCCACTAAAAATTATTCCCTGAGGGAGGGAAGTCCTTGGATGCTGTGTTAATCCATTTCCTGTTACTGTAGCAAATACTTGAGATAAAACAACTAAAAAGGAGAGGCTGGGAAGTGGCCCTACAGAGAAAAAGATTGCTTTGGAAGCATGAGGAGTTGAGTTCAATGCTTAACACACATATTTAAAAAAAAGCCAGACATGGCAGCAGAGTACAGTAATCCCAGCACGGTGGGAGGGGAAGGTAGAGGTAGACAGATTCCTGAAGCTGACAACCAGCAGGTTCCAGGGTCAACCTGAACTCAAAATATAGGGTAGGGAAAGTTTGAGTAACAAATCAGTATCAAAATCAAACTCTGATCTCCACATGTAGATAGATATACAGGCACATGTACACCTGCATGCACACACACAAATACAAACACACACACACTCACGCATACACATGCACATACTCGCACACATAAATGCACAAACACTTGCACACACTCATGCATACTCGTACACATACATATGTACGCATGCACTAAAAGGGCTTTGTGCATGCTAGCCAAGAACCCCACCAGCTGAACCCCGAACCCTAGAGGTGGGATTTGAACCTGTGGATCTCTACCTGCAAATGCCTGCCAATGTCTGCCTGACTTGTGTTTGTCATTACTTTGCCTCTTTAGAAGGTAATCTGTCTGGGCGGTGGTGGCACATGCCTTTAATCCCAGCACTTGGGAGGCAGAGGCAAG
>LOJH01006268.1:3666-32712 GCA_001685095.1 Ellobius talpinus | reverse complement strand
GAGAGAGAGAGAGAGAGAGAGAGAGAGAGAGCATGAGCGACCCTAGGCTCCTGGAATAGGAGAAACCCAACTATGACCCAGTGTAGTGATAGGGGGAGCATGATGTTAAACTAACGGTGCGGGAGCTAGACGGGACAAAAAGCAGGCCTGCTCTCCCCTATCACTACAACCCAGTCCTTTCTATATCTTAGAAACTAAACTCAAAGTCACATTATTTGACAGAGCTGAGACAAAATCTTGAGAGTGCAGACTACTAACTCCCTGTTATTTTCCAAATAAAACTCAACAGAAACCATAAGGAATGAGGTCAGAGGTCAGGCGCCAAAACTAGGAATTCAAGGGGCTACTGCACCTTGCCCATAATCTGAAAGTTTGCAGACTGAGGTGATATTTCTTGAGTTTGCAGACGTTGAGAGTTTTCAACAAGAGAAGCTTGGCTCTACTCTGATCTCCAGGGGGTTAGAGTAACAAGCCCATGTGAAGAGTGTCTTAGGCCCTTGCTACTTCTACTGGTTTCAGAGGTTCACAGCTCAGCCCTCAATTCCCTACATTTTTCACTGGGTAAACCCTGGAAACCAACCCACCAGATCAAAATTTCCAGGCTGCTGGCCAGCCCCCAATCAGTGGATGAGAGTCACCCACTGGCCCTCTGTTATAACCACGGCGCTGGTCAGAATTCTAAGTAACGACGTTAAGAACCGGACTTTACACTTTGTAGAGATCATAACTCACTCCACATGTCAATCACTGGGTCTATGCTCCTCAGTACGTAGACAGTCCTTCAATACCCAGGCCATAACACAGCCTTCCAGCTTCATCTGCCACCACTAAGCATCCTCTGTTTTATGTCTAAAACCCCAGAGCAGTTTACCTAACCTCAGTGAATTCACTGTATAATCTCATGCCTTTGTGCCATTCCGTATGCTATTTCCTCTGCGTGGAAAGTCTTTTCACCTCTCCTCTTCCCACCCCCGACGTTCAGATTGAATAAATAAATGGCTGCATGGGTGGATGGATGGATGAAAAAATGAATGAGGCAATGAATAAATAAAATTTGAGTAGCACTAGGAAAGACTGCTATCTTAAAGCAGCCTCAGGTCCCACTCCAAAAGTAAAGCTAAAACACAGCTGTCTAGTTTTAGCATCCTTGTGGTCCACATCCATCTTGTGATTATCGGCTATGAGATGCAGAGCAAATAGCTTGAATGATCGTTATGATTCTGAGACCACAGAAATGAAGCAGACTATTTCCTTTGTGTTTGATATTATGAGAAAGTTAATGTAATTCAGACAACATTACTCTCATTCAGTTGCCTTCTTTGAGTGCAAAAGGGGTGACATTATACCCGGGGTGCAGGTGATTGTGTAAATACACTGATGGAGTTCAGTAGATATAGGGACCAATGATTCACCAAATAAGCAGCAGAGAGAACAGGTTTGGCTCGGGAAATGTTAACAATATTTCTGCTGCATCTGACTCCTTTATAATAGTACTCATTAAAATACATCATCTCAGGGCATGTCTCTCTGCTATCATCATCATGGATATTTTGACATAACCTATCAATGGATTCTGTAACATTAGAAGTTTCTCTTTCCTTGTCATAACTAGACTCAAAGTTGTGATAAAGGGAGAAGCCAGAGATGCCTGGGGAAGAGGCAATAATGCTTCAGGAGTCCAGGCTCAGAGGACTGCGTGCCTCATTAATAAGTGGGTACTGTGTGAAGTGTCTGTGGATGCTGGGTGAAGCCAGGTTGGTTGAAGGAAGAGAAGGAAATGGAGAAGGAGAGAGAACTATTAACTGCTTCACAAATTCTTCCCCTCAATCCTTTGATACTCATTCAGTGAACATGGCACTGTCCCAAGAAGACAGCACTTAGCTTTCTTAGCTTATTTGAAACCACTTTGGTATCAGTTGCCCTTTGAGATGGTAATGGTCACAATGGCTCTGCTTGCCAAGGAAAAGTACAAAACAATCACAAATTGTACTGGCACAGAGACCCTGTCTATTGGGTCTCCAGTCTTATGTCTGTAGGAGATATAACAATAACAACAACAACAATGATAATAATAAAATAGCTTTAGATTCTAGATTTTCGGTTTATAAGCACTCAGTTAAAGACTCTGTGTTGTTAAGACAGATAGACCCTTCCTATGGATGTGAAGTCCTCTTTTTATCTTTCTGTCCTTTAATATTCAATTGGGTGCCTTCTTGCTTAATCCCAAAACAACATACCATCATCACCTGGATTTATCAGAAAACAATCTCTATTCTTCTGTACATGGAAAAGGAATCTAAAGAAAGTCAAAAACCAACATGATGTCTCTGGAAACCAGCAAAGTGGGTGCCTTTTATGTGGCACCAATTGCTCCATGCATGACGTCATGTTTTCTTTAAGGAAAGGTATCTGTATCTGATTTTCTAGTTTCCTACCTGTATTTTCATCCCCTTCAGTTGGTGAAATGAGAAAAATAAATTCTTCCCAAAGTCTTCCAACAATAAAACCTTCTTTTCTACAAACCCATATATAATCCTAAAACCACTGCTCTTCTAATATTAAAAAAATAATGTACAGACTGTTCGCTTTAGGAGTAAACTTTTTTTTCAGCAATGACCATAGCAAACCTTACTAATGCATGGCACTTGTATTTGGAATGTTCTATGTGATCACTTATTACAGATTGTTCTGCAATAGTTTTCCTAGGCCATAAAGTTTTATCTCAGATTTTTTGATATAGTACACATACTCATACTAAAATAAACTTTCTCCTCTTCATTTTACAATTTCAGACAGCACCCAGCCACACACCCCACCTCACATGTTAAACTATATCTTCTTTGTGCATGCCACCACAACTTTTAAAAAACTAAGTAATTGGTATCAAGTGTCTGAAATGCTTTTGGAAAAGCAAGACTGGCAGTCAGTTTATATTAATTTTTATTTCAAAGCTTAAAGAAAAATGGCAAGAACATTCATAAATAGACAAGGACAATGAACGTCTTTTTGCTTTGTTTCATGGAAGGTCTCATGGAGTCATAGGTGGCCTGGAACTCACACTCTTCCTGTCTCTATTTCTAAAATTCTGAGGACTTACGGGTGTGTGCTAAGGATGATGACCATCTTGATACAAAAAATTTACCATTCAAAATTCTTTAAAATAATCTATTGAAGGGTAGTCATATAAGATACTTGAAATCTCAACTTCTGCCTTAACACATCAATGGGCTTTTAGATTTTTGCTTAAAATGGGGGTACTCTGTTTTTTAAAGAGAATGACCAGAGCAACACAGTCCCCTGTGGCCTCTGTCTGGACTCTGGCTCTTGCCTTTCTTCCTACAGGAGCTCACTAGCCGGTGTGCCAAGGTCGAACTTCACATGCTGTCCTCCACCAGTTTACCAAAGGGAGGAGGCCGTATGTTAGTCCTAGAACTGTAGTTGGTCCATGCAGGAGATGTCTAGAGGTAGCTAGCTATCTGTTCAGCCACAGGACAACCAGACCAAGGGTGGCACCACCCAGAATGGGCTGGGTCCTCCCACATCAATTACTAATTAAGAAAATGCACTACAGACTTAAGGGCCGGCCAATCTTATGGAGGCATTTTCTCAACTGAGAACACCTCTTCCTAAATGATTCTCTAGCCTGTGTCAAGTTGACATGTAAGGTATCATACCAGCCATCAAACTAAAACATGAAATGGCCATGCTGTTCGTTTTTTCTGTTCACAAATTTTCTAGGGGTCCCCATGAGATGAGCACCAGCCCCCTCAGGATAGCAGGCAATCATCCAACCATCCCCACATCTTGCTTTTTTTCTGCACAACATCCCTCTCATAGATGATCATGTTCATCTCTTTCAACTATAAGTGGCCCTGCCTAGAATGCCCTTCTGTGAGCTGAAATTTCCATTTTTGCTACCCTGATCCCACCCCACTCCCAACTTTGTTGGCCTTTGAACTTCAACAGTACTTTACCCACAAGACTAATATAGGCTGTGTCTCCTCTTGTAGTTGTCGGTCTTTATCTGCTCTCAGGAGCTATAAGTCCTTCAAGGGCAAAGAGAACCACCTCTTTTGTGTTCACGTCACTTGGCAAGGTGCCTTCAGTCTGCAGATAACTTAGAAAGGTATAGCCTCACTTAGAGAGACATGAATGTCTTCACACTGGAAAATATCATTGAAATGTGGTACACCCTCTCAGTGTCCACAGGGATTTGGTTTTCCTCGAATCTGGATGCTCAGGTTCAATCCATACAAAAGTCGAGTACTTGAATATAACCCAAGCCTACTCTTTAGTAAGCTTTTTTTAAATCCTTTCTAGATTACTTACAATACTCTCTTAGCTATGATTTCTATTACTGCAAAGAGACACCATGACCACCGCAAATCTTATAAAGGAAAACATTTAATTGGGTCTGGTTTACAGGTTCGGGGGTTCAGTCCTTTATCATCATGGCAGGAAGCATGGCAGGAAGCATGGCACCGTGCAGGCAGGCATGGTGCTGGAGAGAGGTAGCCAAGAGTTCTATATCTGGAGCACCAAGAAGAGAGAGAGAGAGACATTAGGCCTAGCTTGAGCATTTGAAACTCCAAAGCCCACTCCCAGGGACACACTTCTTCCAACAAGGCCACATCTACTCCAACAAGATCACACCTCCTAGTGCCGCTCTTTAATGACCAAGTATTCAAATATATGAGCCTATGGGGGGGACCATTTCTATTAAAATCACAACAAATACTTAATGAAACAACAACACTAAAAATCTGTATATATCATTGTCCAGAAAATAATGACCAAAAAAATGCCTATATTCAGCTCAACTCATTTGTTTTTAACATACATTTTTATTTTTAAGCATGTGAGTATGTATTATACACATGTACCTGTGAATGCAGACGCCCACAGAGGCCGAGGGTATGGTCTGGAGCTGTAGTTTTGATCTCTCCAATATGGTGCTGGATACCAAACTCATTCTCTGCAAGAGGCTCTCTCTAGTCCACCCATCTCCCCTTTAATTCATATCTTTGGTCTCTGGTGGAAGCCACTGGTGTGGAACCCATGAATATAGACAGCTAATTGTCATTGCCATTATTAAAAGTGGGCAGTATGGGCTGTGAAGATAGCTCAGTCTGTGAAGCATCTGTCTGACAGGCAACAGGTCCTGAGTTTGATCCTCAGAATCCACAAGAAAAGCCAAGTGAAGTGCTGTACATTTACTAGCTCAGCAGTGGAGGAAGCAGAGCTGGGAGGATGCATGCGGCTCTCAAGCCACCTTAGCCTACTGGCAAATGAGAAACCTCATGTCAAAAAATAAGCTAATGGCTTCTGATTGACGATGCCCACAGTTGTCCTGTCCACACCTAAACACAAGCAGCACACAATGGAAACCCTGAATAGTGAGAATACCAGACCTTTTCACTCAATGGAACAAGTATCACCCCTACTAAACCTGGATGATGCCAACTTTTCAGGGTCCTGCAAAAAAGTGGGTGGGCATACCAAGGGGTGAGCCCACTCCCTTAACTGTGAAATAGTGCCATAGAGCCGTCCCTTCGGAGCTTCTCAATATCAACACTTTCAAACCCCTAGGCAATTGCTTTCCTCTCAATTTGAGTATTTATTGAAGTTTCATTATTCCCTGAGCAAAAGAGGCATTACATCTCAATTCCAGGCCCTTCCATTCCTTCCCACAGTGGGCATGGACAGTGTGCTCGGGCTAATGAAGTCAAGAACTTCACCTCTAAAAGAAGAAATAATATATAAAGAGTTGTTGTGAACTTGAATTTAAAAATAAAAGATGGAAGAAGGCAATGCAGACCAAATATGCCATAAGACTGCCAAATGGACCTCTTGACAGGAGAGGTAGGTAGGCAGTTACCAGCCCCAGGCCTGCCTTCTTGGCCACATCTTCCCCTGTTTTCTCACCTGTAGACCACAGCTCCCCTGCAGGGAACCCATGTCCTTCTGCCTGGACTAGAGTGCACTTTGCCCTCGGGCAAGTCTGCTCTGATCCCTGGTAAGGGCGATCCAGTTTCTTCACTGCAGGAGAAAAGTTCTAGAGGCAGGAGGGACAGCCAAAGCAGCCCCCATGGTGACAAAGTGTTTCTTTGATCTCCTGCCGCTATCTGAGTGTTGTTTTAAAAGTTATTTATGGATGAAAGCATCCCCCCCAGCAAAAGGACCTGCTGTCAGAAGGGATTTCAGCTCACCTCATATCCAACCAACTCTGAGGTTTTGAGATGGCGACAGCTACATAAATATTAAATGGGCAATGGGATGCCAATATTTTTATTGCTGTTTGCCCCTGGACTCTGGGCAGAATGGAGACCAGTTACATCCACCTGGAGAGAGCTCACAGTTTTTGATACGACCATATTTGATTTGGAAAGTTTCGAGTACAAAGGGTTGCTAATGGTTCTTGGTTTTAAGGAATGGGGATGCTGAATTTCAGCATTCGCTGTGCCCGTGAGAGACCGTGGGGCCAAACATTTGGGTTTACATAAAAATTCGACTTGCAGGTGCCTGAGGAGAAAACAACAGCTGACGTGGGTGTAAGAGGAAGTGGGGGCAGCTTGTTCCTCCTCCCACCACCAAGGTGGAACTCTCACACCTGTGTCCCAGCGGGAAAGCTGAGCTAGGCCTCCCAGCCTGGACAGCCTGAGCCCTCTTCAGTTTGCATCCACACACTAGAACTGTGGGCTTCCCAAAAGAGCTTTTCAGTCACTCACGAACACTTTTAAGTAACATTGACCCGTCTTAGCATGACACAGAACCTGCTCCCGGTTCCATCTCATCCGGTCCCTTCTCATCTTGCTTCTATTTCTGACAATCGCCTGATGGTCTCTTGGCCAATCCGTGACTCTGTGCCTCTGCTCACACTACAGCCTCTGCCTGGAGCACCCTTCCCCAATCTCCTCCCTCAACAGACCTTCAGGACCTCTAGGGTTCTGCCAGGAGCCAGCCCCATCCCCCTGGATCTCTACTTTGGCCCCAGCTTTTAAGATTGGCTCCACTCTGAGCCCACCTCTCTCAAGAGCCATCTGTTTGGATTTTTCACATTCTCTGGTCAGCCTCTCCCAGTGAACTTGAGTCTTGAGAGTGAAAGTCGGACATTTTCCAGTGTCTGGTCCCTAGTGGGGTCTTCAGTGAAAGACCTATAAATTAATCAGTCAGTCACCATTCGATTTAAAGTTAGATTTGATTTTCCCTCAGATGTGCCAACAATTAGCTTGGTGTGATGTATAAAATTTAGTAAATTCAGTTATCTTTATTTATATATACCTATTATGGGCACTCCTTCCAGGAAGGCCACAGAATTCTCTCTCCATCCATAGATCAAGCACCCTCCTCCCAAGATGTAAATATCACCAATGACTTTTCTATCCCACCTTGGCTGTCTTAGAACAATAAAAGACGAAAGACTTTTTAAGAACTGAAGAGAACTTTTCTCCACCGTCCTAACAATGGTGACCTCTCTTGAATATTTACAAAACAGTAATTTTGTTTTTCCTTTTCAAGTGTAATTCTGATAGACTCCTTTATTAAATGCATTCTCTCCTTTCAGAGAGCTTTCTTAGGCACCTATGACACTGTAGTCATGGTCCAAGAAAAAGGGCATGTGTGGGCCAATCTACATATAAAACAGATACACTTGCAAATGCTCAACATTGTATGGTTTAGTTAGGTCCAAAGCACCAGTTCCAATGCACTCTGTGAATGCCGCAGTGTCAAAGGCTCTACATGTGAGTACAAATGCAGACACCAAAGGCAGAGAGATACAGGAGAGATAATGCCAGGAAGGTGACGGGGCCCTTCCCAATGCCCCTGCTGAGGGATGCAGTATACCTTTTGATGCCTCACCCTTCGGGCATCTGGGGAAAACACAGACCTATTGCTTTCAACATGAAGTTTTCTTTGATGCCCTAAAGCCTATGTGAGACTCCCCAAGGCAAGAGCTCCTATGTGGACATGTTGCTGGGTGCCTCAACATCACCCAGGCTGAACCTCCCCACAGAAGAGCATAGCGGGCTGAGCCTGGGAAGAGAAAATGTGCTGCTTTGTTTCCCTAGGAGGCCGTGGCACACATTTTCTTGCCTTGATGGGAAAAATCTAAAGATTGGATTTTTTCAGGATCAATAAGGTTCCTTGCCAAGTAATTTACAGTAGAATGTGAAAACAAACAGCACATTCCCATGGGTGAGACAGAGAGGAGACCTCCTCCGGCAGCTCCTGAGGTGGCCCCTTTCTCCTTCTTATTTACTTACTAATTTTTGTTCTCTCTCAGATTCCTTTAGACCCTTAGTCACAGCTTGGGAATTCGTTTGTTCCCATGTCCGTCCTCCGATCGCATACTTAAGTTTGCCTGTCCCCAGCCAGGGAAGAGAGAAACAGGTGGAACACAAGAGAAGCTTTGTTGGGAACCAGGCATGCTCAGGAGGCTACTAAGAGGGTGGTGGGGAAGAAGGCAGACAGCTGCATAGTCTGAAACAGACTCAAACTGTGGGTCAGCAGTTTCTCCAAGCCTTTGGTGACTGTTACATTGCTTCTCTCTCTCTCTCTCTCTCTCTCTCTCTCCCCTCTCTCTCCCCCTCTCTCTCCCTCCCTCCCTCCTTGGCTCCCATTCCTACATGTAGCTGTCATGAGAATACAAAATATACATTCACAAGACTCACAGTCCCCTATTCTGTTTGGTGGCTCCTACCACCATGGCTCCCTCTTGATATCATAACAAGGAAATCACAGTATTGAAGACAGCCCTCTGGGCCACAGGAAAGGGGACAGAGTTATCACCCAGGAGTCCCTGCTTGGAGTGACAGAGCCGAAGTCCAGTGCTGCAAGCTGTTTGGTGGGACTTCCTTAAGCACAAAAGACCTGAAAATGGTGTGTACAGGTAGATATCGCTGAGCACACGAACATGGAGCTGTCTGGCTTGGAGAACAGTCCTGCTCACCACATATACATGAGACAGCTCATCCTTTCCTCTCTTTGGGCAGCATTCCTCAGAAGTGGGAAATACCTTGCCATGGAGTTCTTCCTGAAACAGTAAGGGCTTCACTCTAGTCAAAACAAAACACAAATCTCTGATTCAGGAGGTTGATCCAGAAGAAGGGCTCTCACTCACCCCGGGAAGAGGTACGCCTTGCCTGGTGATCTCTAACTGCCACTCTGAGCTCCTGCGATTGCTCATTACAGTCTTCATAAAGCAAATGCTTCCTTACTGAACAAAAATTATCCCGTTTCTCTCTCAAAAAAAATCTAAACAAGTGACAATCTATTTGGACATCTTACAAGTCTACACTATGGCAATGTTCCAAAAAAAAAGAAACAGTGGAGTTTATCTGGATTAATGAACTAGGAATCTATTTTCATAGTGTCCTAAAACTGCCTGTTCATGAAGCCCAGATAACCATGGAGTAAAATATAATAGCAATGTATGAAAATAAAATATTAATATAAATAACAACAAGACATAATACTAATGATGAAGCCCAGATAGTACACTTAGATGTGGAACATTCTCGTGCCATTGGAAGACCTGGACTGGTAATTCTTGTCGTGCAAATACTCAGCATCCAGGTTTGTCTGTCAGCCCTGATGTCAGAACTGATGTGGCTAAGATGGACACTCTGCTGCCACTGCTCAGGCCTTTTAGGCAGCAAGTCCTGGGTAACTGACCTTCTAACCCTCACCGTGTCACTCTTACCTGGGGTGGGGGGCAGTGATTTTGACCACGACCATCAAAATGTTACCTGATTTATGCCAGAAAACTCTCCACCCATCAGACACTATATCCAGCTGGTTAGTGAGTCTACTGGAACAATCTCATAACATTTATCCACTACACAACAGCAAATGCTTAACTTGTTCCTTGGTGGGGTGAGTGTGGGGAATGTGTGCTGATGCACACATGAATGCATTTACACAAATGAATCTAGTATGAACTTTACTGCTAGAAAGGACAGGATGCAGTTTATAAATACCAATAAAATATGTAATAGTCTTTATTTTAAAGTCCTTATAATCCAATAACTTTCCCCAGATGCATTTACTTACTTATTTGAACCCCTGAATCTGTAGCCAACAGTCATAATTAATACATAAGTACAATTTGGATGTTAATATGGCTATTTTCATTCACCTAACTATAGCAAGATAAAAATGAAGCGATGAAGTCCTCTTAGGAACCTGACTTGCTTACCAATGATGTAGGCAACAGCCTTATTAAATCAAATCACTGTTTTAAAATATTAGAGAAGTGTTTTCCCAATTCTCTAGATGATTTACTATGCAACTGCCACAGAAAATTTTCACTTAAAGTTGTATATTTACTTATTTAAGTGTGTGTGTGCATGCATGCACACACATGTGCAAGTGCATGCCATGACTTGGGAGAAGGGTTTCGGGGAACAGCCTGCAGCAGTCAGCTCCCTCCTTCTGTCAAGTGGGTTAGGAGAGTCAAACTCAGGTCCTCAAGTCTGGCAGCAAGTGCCTTTATCTGATCTTACTGGTCCTGAATATTTTCACTTTAACCTGCATTATTAGTATCTTCTCCATTACTTTCTTAAATGTAGACCGTGGATCAGTAAACTTCCTCTCCAAAAGACCAAAGAATAAATAAGTTGGTCTTTGTGAGCCACATAATGGTCTCTGTCACATATCTTTTATGTGTATGTTTTGTTTTTACAATCCTTTAAAAATACACAAAAAAAAACTAAAACTAGCCTTTGCTTGCAGGCCACACAAAACCAGCCTTGGGTTAGATCTGGAATGACAGTTTGCTGATACTTGGTCTAGACAGCTCACAAAGCAAAAAAACACACTGTGATTTATAGCATCTGCTGATTCTATGGTGTAAATATCCCCTCCGTGGACAGTTCCAAGATCACATGACTTCATTGGACAGGTGCTGAGAAGATGTGGCAGGGAAACATTACCCAGTGTGCAGCCGTAGACACTGGAGTAGGTAACCGCAAGAGTGAAACATGGAGTGCAGAGTCTGAGCATTTGCTGTTTCTTGATGTTATTTATTTAGCTTTTCATTGATGTATTTTTTTTTTGGTAATAGTTGTGTTGACCAAGTTTCTATCAATTTAGTGATTTCTGTAAGTTAACTGCAGCCCGGGACATCAAACATCCTGTATGGCTCCTGGGATCAGCTCTGACTCCCTCCATCTCCCTATCTAGGCCCCCTAAAAAGTCACACTGTTATACTGCACGGTCCCAAATGTGACATAAGTAGATTTTGAACTCTGTACCTTGTCATCTGTCTGAGACCTTCCCAACACTTCATTTAACAGCCTTAAAAAGCAAGTAGATAAATCAACTCGGGAGATTCTTAGGGTTTGAGGATTATTGGGTTCCCATTTTCCTTGGCTGGGGCAAATTCCTTAGACTTTGCCATCCCAGCCTGCAGAAACCACTGAAGTAAAATTCACTTAAAGGCACCCTGCCCCCATCCTTATGGGTCAGGACAGCATCTGAGAGGAAGAGGTCCTATGTATATTATGGGAGACATTTAGCTGGGGGCAGCTGGGCTTCTGAAGAACTGAAGTGTTCAAAACACATTTCATACTGAGCATGGCAAGAAAGAGTGAACTACTGAAAATAGGTAGTAAGAACAATAAGAAATAATATCTCCCTTATAGACATGCAAAAGGATCAAGAAAAAGAATAAATTTACATGAAGCCACAGCGGTATAACTGTTAGGGAGTTCGGAAGACAAAGACGATGTAGCAGACCTTTTGGAGTGCTTTGTAGCACTTGCTCACAACTTTAAAAAAATCTGGGTATTCACACATTTCTGCTCCCTGGCTGTATCTCAGTGTAGTGCTGGCATAGGACAAGCAAAACCCAAGAGCACAGAGAGTACATGCAGGTAAATTAGCTCAAGCTACTTTTGTGGACTGCAAAATCTAACAATAAATAAATACAGCTTCCCAATTCTAACTTTGCTTTCGATCTTCTAGAAGGAGTAGGTGCAAGAAGGAGTCCCTGATATTGGGGTGTGGGGGGAGACTTTTGCCCTTAATTTAAATCATTGTTTTTCTAGGGAAATTTAATTTGGGGGAAAATGTTTTTCTAATTAACTGGTTGACCGTGCGCTGTGCAAACAATAAAGATTCTTGTTTGAAAGTAACGCATGCCCCTGCTCCTAGGACTACCAAGGGAATTTAAAATGAAAAAAAAATGCAAGCAGTTCTGACCTCACATTTTATCAGAGCTAAAAAGACTCCCCGGCTGCATAGTTTTCACGTCAGTTCCCAATTTAAAAGCCACAAGTGTTGAATGGGTTCGCACTGTACCGAGACACCTTTTTCTCATCGCTAGAAATGGCTGCGATTGATTGCGATCTGGGTCTCTCAGTGGGTGCGTCCTTCCATCCCTCTCTGTTCTTGTGCTGGGGTTGGCCTGCAAGGTTAGAAACTGCATATTCAGATGGCTCAGAGGACGATTTCATAATGCTGGTGCTGGGCAGGGCAGTCTAGCCAAATTCCATTCATTAGCTCAGGCGCCAGCCAGAGTGTGACCAGCAAGAATGCCGTTTTGGTTCCATAGAGAAGTTGATAGGAAATCGGAAATGCCTTTTCTTTATTTCCCCATCTGTCCCTCTCTGTTTCAGTTCCTAGGAGGCAATACATGGACAAATGGAGAGTCCAGGATTCTAGGCTATGGAAGAAAGGAGTTAGTCGCTAACTCAGCCCCTAATGCAGTAGTTCAACCAACCACCATTCCATTTTTGACAGTCTTTGATCTATTCTGACACTACTTCATATACTAAAATTGGAATGATACTGAGAAGATTAGCATGGTCTCTGTACAAGGATGACACATGGATTCATGAAGTGTTCCAGTTTTAGCCAGGCAGTGGTGGTGCACACCTTTAATCTCTGCGCTTGGGAGGCAGAGCAGGTGGATCTCTGAGTTTGAGGCCAGCCTGATCTACAGAGTGAGTTCTAGGAAGGCAGGGCTACACAGGAAATCTCCAACTTCGGATGTGGGGGGTAGGTGGGTGATTATCTATGTATCGGCATCAGATGTGTGTAGTTAGGCTTAAAGCATCCCCAAATCAGAAATCAAATATCCAATTCACCTGATAGTTACAGAGCTACCGACATTGCCGTGAGAACTAAGGTGGGGGCTTTGGAGAGCAACACTAATTGCAAACGGTTTCCTGCCACAGAGGAGCATTAAATCTATAGAGGAGGCTCCTAGGACCACCACGGGAACTACAATTCTAAAATGTAAGCTGCTCTGACCTCCTAAATGTAAAAGGCAAAACAAAGAAATGAGAGCTTCTTGGAGACTTCTGAAAGTTGCTGGGGGAGGGAGAATTGGCAGGGATGCTTCCTGCCCCAGAGAAGTCAGGAACACAACAGCACCCGATCCTTTGAAGTAAGGGACAGAGAAGCTTTGGGGGGAGAGAACATACTAAGAGACCAAGCAATGTAAGCAATGAAGGGGGAGAGGAGGCGGGGGCGGGGAATATAACTTTCACAGCATACTCTTCCCAGGTACACTCTAAACAGATGGGCTGGGGCACCTGTGACCTGAGGACCTGCAGGGTGGCAGGTTGTATGTGTGCGGTGGCAGTGTTGTTCTGCTTCGGATTTTTTTCATGCAGTATTGTTTGTTGGCGCTCTTGCTTCTATATCATCTTTACCCTTCAAAACAAAGCAGCCTGAGACTTAGGAAAGTGTGCAAACCACAACACTCTGTGGCTTATGATGATGCTTTCTGTTTGTGCACACAAATACTTCAGAGTTGTGAATCTTCCTCTGACTTCAGGTCTGTGACACTTTCCGTCACATCAGGAATTTTTATATGACAGGGCCAGACTGTCAGGAGCTCTTTTCTTCCTAAACTTCTGAACTGTATTTTATACACTTGTCAAGTCACTGTCTAGGAAGCCAGAACTTTCCAACCCTGCCTTAGTTCATTTTCTGATGCTAGTTCAAAATACCTGAGATGGGGTAATTTGTAACAGAAAGAGGCTTGTATCTAGGGCCACGGCTCCAGAAACTGGGAAGTCCAGGGGCATGATACCAAGAAGAACATCACGCTGCTTCAACTTGTGCCTGAAAGCAGGAGTGTACAGAGGAAACAACCCACTCTTATGGTAGCTAATCAGGTCCCATAAGAATTAACCACTCCTGTGAGAGTGGCATTAATTCCTCTAAACGAAACCACCACTAGTACCCTGGAGACCAAGTTCAGTGCTATAGGAAATCCTACAGCCAATAGCCTTTAAGTTAACCCCTGGGGTGTGGCCTCTTTTACTATTTATGCTGATGTAAAGCATGCATCCGGCTCTCTTTTCCGGTGGGATTCAGTTGCTGTTCTCCGTTCCAGCAGAGGATATTGATTTGTGAGTCTACCCCTAAATAAATAACCCTCTATTATTCTCAATTCTGAGCTAGTGTGGGATTTCTTTTAAGCGTCCATCTTCAGTTCAGCATGGCCAGGACAAACCAACCTCAAACCATAGCTTCAGGCCAAAAAGAGCCCACTACACACACACACATGCATATACACACACATACACACACACACACACACACACCACCCACTCTACTCCATCCAACCCCCACCCAAAAAAAGTAGATGGAGAAGAAACACTGTTGGCAGCCTGGAACCAACTGGCTATCCCAAAAGGGAGAATTTTTCCCTCTGATATGAATTCTTTATCTCAAACCCCTTTACCTCTGAAACTCCAGTGAGTCACGGAATCTACACAGACACTGGGTAGGATCCGGTGGTAACTCCAGAGCAGCACCCACCTCCTCACAAACCTGCCTTTGGTTTGCTTTTGTCTGTCAAGAAGCCAGGCCTCGTGTTCTACTGAAACATGTTTTTGTAAAGCAAATTTCAATAGAGTATAAATACTTTTGATTCAGACAAAAATAGTGGTTTCTTCAGAAATGCTAAGCATTGTATCTTTGAGCAAAGTCTCATTAATCGCCTGCCAAAAACTCTGTTAGAATTCCAAACCCTTCCTCTGATTTGAATTGTTAGACAGGAGTCCCAGCCCTTCCCTGGAAAAATTCAGCTTGAGGTTCCACACTGGGGGCTTCTTCCTATGGATTAGGATTTAGATAAAAGTGTCCCCTAGTACTTGGAATCTTGGGTGGCAAGGGTTGATCCTGAAGTTTCTCCACACTACTGTTGACTGAGAAGACAAGATGGCTCTCCAGCTGACTCTGTCTGCTGTTGACTCAGGTCTGTCTCAATGTGGGCCCCATTTTACAGTGAGACTCAGGAGGCCCTTGTCACACCCTTGCATAATATATGCCAGTATGATCTGGGTCCTCGGATTGTTGTCTTTCATACTCTGTCTGCATCAGAGAAGAGAGAGGAGAAAGCCTACCCTGGAATTGGCTGTGCTGGCCAATGACTCTACAGGTCGGAGGGGCATCAGGGTTCTATACTCCCTGAACAGTTTCTGGGGGCTGCATGATTGTGATGCTTGGGATTGGCTCCCAGAGACTCAGAAGAAACCCCAAGGAACAAAGAAGAAAGGGGCAGGTGGAGTCATCTCATCACTGCCACAGGTCTTAGAGCAGTGAGTGGTTCTCAACCTGTGGGTCATGACTCTCTGGCGTCGAGTGACCTTTTCACAGGGGTCGCCCAAGACCATTAGAAAACACAGATATTTATAATCCATAACAGTGGCAAAGTTGTAATGATGAAGTAGGAATGAAAATAATTTTATGTTTGGATACACTCAGACATTCCAGCTCCCAAATAATGACACATGACTTTTTTTTATTAATTATGAAAGCTTGGCCTTAGATCAGGCTTGTTCCCAAATAGCTCTTAAAACTTAAATTAGCCTGTTTATGTTAATCTATATTCTGCCACATGGCTCATTACCTCTCCTCAGTACTGTAGGTCCAACTTCCTCCATATCTGACTGGCAAATCTCCGGCCCCTCAGATTCTTCCCTTGAGTTCCTCTCTCCTTCCAGAAGTGCCACCAATCCTCTCCTGCCTAGCTATTGTCTGTTTAGCTCTTTGTTAAACCAATCAGATGGTGTTCTAGACAGGTGAGGTAAAAGAGAGACATCTTGACACAATTGCTCAAATCTCCTACAGCAGTTAGGGGTGATTGCAACATGAGAAACTGTATTAAATTGTTGCAACATTATATTATTATAGCAAGGGTATTTTTGTTTCTAGAGTGCTCCCTTACATGTTGTTCTTTCTTGATGTATTTGCTGCCTTTTAAAGATTTTTTAAATTTTATTTCATGTGTATGCGTGAGTGCCTATATATATATATGTATATAGGTAATGTATGCACACCACCTGCATGTCTGGTAGACATCAGATCTCCTAGAATTGGAGTTATGAGCAGTGATTAACTGCCATGTGGGTGCTGGGAACCAAACCCAGTACCTCCGTAAAGGCAGCCAGTGTTCCTAAGTGAGCTGTCTCTCCAGCCTCTGCTACTCACTTTTGCTTTGAATGCTAATTGTCTCGTTGTTTTGTTGTTCCTGCTACAGTTTATCTTCAGGTCAGTGTGATAGCCCACTCTGAAAACAAAGTTCTCTCAGTTTCACTTTAAGAGACTCTGCCTCTCTAAGAGCTAGTTGCTCACAAGAAGAATAAAACATTTTGAAAAAAATCTATGTACCTTCTTTAAAGTACATATGGCAGCCAGACATGGTGGCTCACACCTACCATTTGAAGGTTGAGGTAGGGAGTCCTCATGAGTTTAAGGCAATATAGGAAGTTCCAGGCTGACTTGAGCAACAAAATGAGATGCTGCCTCAAACAAATAGATATTTATGGGTTTCAGGGTATGCAATATAAGGCAATGAAGGCATGAATTGGAAGTTGATATATAATCTTAATCATTTGATTCTAATTACATTTTATAGTATGTCTGAGAGCTTCAAAGGCAGGAGATGGGAAAAGGTTTACATTAAAGAAAAATACAACTATTTTGTAGAAAGTACTACTTGGGGTTGGGGGCAGTATATGTACACAAACTGCAAAATCTATACTTAGTACCAGGGAGAGAAAAAATAAGGGCTACTTCTCAGGTTTCTCGCAATCAGCAAGAGAAAAGGCCACACACTATAAAAACAGAATACAGTGTTAATGTTAACAAAGTATGCTGGGAACACAGCAGGGTTGTTCAGTTATCTATGTCCGAGGGCTCTAGAGTTGACTTTGCTGAGTCTCATTGGCTCATCAGCATTTCACCAAGCAAAGGTTGGGAGGACAAAAAGTCACAAAGAGTAAAGTACACAGAATGATCCCTTAAACAGAGGCTTACAGCAGAAAGCCCTTCTTGCACACGGCAAAGGACAAGGACAGTAGTCCTGGCTGGGGTCAGATGTGTAGGTCTTTGGATGTCTTTTTAAGATTTCATTTCGTTCCCAAAGCAACTGGACATGATGAAGGGATTTTAGGAAGAAGAATGAATAACGACTTCAATCTGTAATTCAAGCTGCTGTATGGGGCTCACCTGTAAAGAGAAAGAGCCAAGCAGAAAACCCAGCTAGGAAGCTCCTGGGTATGGATACTTGTAGTTACCAAGGTCATTTCCAGGATTATGGTAATGGAAGGGGAAATGGGGATCTGGCAGGAGACATTTTGAAATTAGTAGTCAATCAGCTGTAAGGAAGCAGGAGAAAGATGGGGCAAGGGTGTTGTGAGACCATTGTTTGGTAGTTGGGTAGATGGAAATGCCACTTGTTGACACTGAGAAAACACTCTTGGCAGAAAGACGTGTTTAGGGAGAATTCAGACCAAGCAGTGGTGCTCCTGGAGAGATTTACAGGAGGAAGTTAAAGTGCAAGAGAGAGGCCAGACCTAGAGTCACACTTTTAAGACTCACAGAGCCACAAAAGATAAGGGCCAGCACCAGGGGCAAACACAGAGTGAAAGAAAAAGTCCAACCAGTCCCACCACCATCCTGCCCCAGGAGCACAGCTTCAGCTGGAAAGGAGAAAAGGAGGAACCAGGAAGAACCTAGACAGAGGCAGTCAAAAAGGTGGGAGAAACCTAGGAGAGGCATAACCTAGAAAAGGGAAGGCTGCGGGAAACTCGGGGAAGCCAGCGGTGGCTGCACATCCCACATAGGGGCTGCTGTAATCATGGGAGCTCTAGGAAATGTAGGGCAGTGATGCTGAGAGAGTGGGGGAAGCAAGTGTGACTTGCAGGAGACAAGGAAATGGGGCCAGGGATAAAGACAGCGGCTCCAAAATTAGAGATGGGTGACCCACAGGGCAGCAAACTGAGAGCCACTTGGACTTAACTGCCGAAGATTAAGGTGTCGTAGAGGATAGAAAGACCTTCACGTCTCTGGCTTGTCATCAAGAGGCATGTGTCCATGTGACTTCAGCTCCTTCTGGGGTGCAGCTTGCTCTTAGTCCCTCCTGTATATAAACAGTTATGTAAGATGCTCCCACGTGTGATAGCCAATCATTTCCTGACCATGGCCTATGGACCCAGTGGAAGATGCTGTGGAAGGATACAGTCACACAGTACAATGGGAGGTTGGGACCAACAGAAGATGCTGTGGAAAGATACAGTCACACAGTACAATGGGAGGTTGGGACCAACAGAAGATGCTGTGGAAGGATACAGTCACATAGTACAAGGGAGGCTGGGACCAGCAAAAGATGCTCTGAAAGCATACAGTCACATAGTACAATGGGAGGCTGGGATTCGGGTGATTTGAGTGTGGACTAACACCTACTTTGGGATGACAGAGACGACGAGCACTAGACAAGTTAGCCACAGACCCAGATCCAGCACAAGCTCCTGAGAAAGGCTGGGAGAAGGCTCAGGGAAGAAAGCAGAAGAGGTTAGTGTACGAGACACTGCAGGAAGAGGGTGTTTCAGGAGAGGGCACCGGATGATAAAGAGGAAATGAGCAGAAGTGTCTTCATTTGAGATGAGAATGTAACAGGGTCTTCGAAAAGTCATTTTCAGTAAAATGAGGTCAAGTCAGGTTTAGGAGGTAAGTGCCCCAATGGGCCTTTTGCGCCTCGCATTCAGCAACTCATACATTGGACTGCTTTATTCAATGACCTATTATCTATGACTGTGCCTGAGTGTGTGTTTGTGTGTGCACAGACACATGATATCTTTATATAGCAAGGTCTCATGGACGAAAATCAGGGCAATTCATCCCACAGACATTTCAATAAAAAATAAATGCCTGTAACCTAGTGCAGCACATTGACTTAGGTTTGTATAAGTACAGTCCACAGTATTCTTAGAAGAAAATTACCTAATAATGAATTTCTCAGAACACATCCCTGTCATTAACAAATGCATATTTAATATGCATATCTCACATTAAGAACATCATAAAATGCATGCATTCTACCATATAAATTGTACCTATCAAGATTTTAAAACTTATAAGGTATGTATATGAGGATTGATTTATTTTTCTCTCAGAGGAGAGCTCATCTTTTTTTAAAAAAAAAAATGACTTGGAAAGTGATTTGACATCCAAGGAGGATGGTGAGCTATCTGAGGATGCAGGGCCAAGGGTGGGAGCTATTTCTTGAAGCGTTGCTTGTCACGTGACTGAGTCTTGTTTTATCCCCCTCCCCGTAGTGGAATGGAGCATGTCTAAAGACTTTTCCCCTTTGGCTGGGGAGATCATCATGGACAACTTGCAGACCCTGAAGTGCACAATCACAGGCCTTACCACGGTAAGGGTCCTTCTTATAGATGTGCCATCCCCTGCCTCTCGCACAAGGATGCTGATAGCAGATGCCTACTCTCCACGCGACGGCCAACACCCGGTCCTCTGGCAACAACTGCCATTCGTTAAGTGTGATATGTCTGGTATCCATAATCTGAGTCTCACAAAAGGCTAAGCAGACAGCGTGAACCACTTTGTAGGCTGACATGTTCGAAGAGATCAGAAAGAGACTGGCCTCATGTGAGCCTTGAAAGCTCCTGCCTTCTGGATCACAGTCTAATCTGCAGGGGATCAAAGGCTCTGAGGGATCCAATTTTGACTCCCAGTATGATGGTAAAAATAACAGCCTCATCTAGCCCTCAACCCCTACCGCCTCATTGAGATCAGTCATCAATGGGAGTCACACAATTTCCTGAGAGAAATCCTTTTCCCCTGATTAAAAGAAAAAAAAACCCTGCCTAAATCTGCTACTACAGAAAAGAAACTATATATGGCAAAGGTACAAGCTCTATGTAGCTAGCATAAACCAACTTCAATTGTGACTGAAAAGCTGGAACTAGCCATGTTTATTTGTTTAACCAATCTAAAATCAAATATTAATTGCTAATTTTGAACCACAAATTAACATCCAAAACGCATAAAATAAAAACACCTAGCAAATCTGTTCGGACGGAGGGACTGAATTTCCTCAAACAATTGCAATTCAGAAGATAAAAAATACGATTTTAAAGCAAGCTCTTTTAAGAGTAACCTTAAACTTTTGAAATAGAATTCAAATAATTAATATCCTAAGATTTTCATATGGGAGGAGCAGAGAGATATTTCTGTTGTTTTCTTAGAGGTTAGCCAATTAAAATAGTTATCTGCAGCATATAATCCTGAAACCCAGCATTATAAAGCTGCCATCAACCAACGGCATCCAGTTTATTCTAAGAGAATTCTTGGTGGTTTGGTCACCACCAAGAATCCTGACTTTTAGTCCTAATCGCATGTCTGTACCAGAGACCAGAACTGTGGATTACCAGAGCAAACAAAGCCCCCCGAGTGGGTGGCCCCAGAGATGCTATCAGCAGAAGACTGGCTGCAACACCATGGCTCGCATGGTGGAAGGAGGCCAGGAGGAACCCCAGGGAATTTCCATTGCTTAAAAGAAAGAGTGATATCGTGATAAAAATGGAAAACTCTCCACAGAGGAGTTCTCTAACATCTAAACTAGCTTCTCTAGGGATGATGTTTTTTCCACTTTGCCAACCAGTAAGAGTGATGCAGACATTATACTGAGCATATAAATGCCTGGAAGTGAATTTATAGAACTAGGCCATTCCTATAACCTTGAGGTGCATAAAATCCAATTTTCAATGTTAGAGAAAAAGGTGTTAACGTCATCACATGGTAAGGCAATATCATTGAAATCCTAGCAAAGTCTCCACAAAGATTTTTTTAATACAAATGCCATTTTACATTTACAGCAAGCAATCATTCATCCAACATTGACTTTTCTAACACCCCTTTGGTTTCACAGAAAAAAATAAAAGGAGAAAAAAAAACAGAAGAAAAGAAACCACAAAGTAAAACTTAAAACCATACAAAACATTTTAGAGAATTATCAGTAAGCAAAAATTAGCTTCTTGATTCTTAATGCCATAAAAAGATGTTAAAGAATACAGGCCATTCTTTTAATAGTGGCTTTAAAATTAAGTCACATCAGAAAGTTGAGTTTTTTCCTTGCTTGAACGGTTGAGTAAAGGATATTCATAGATGCATTATTTATTGTGGCACAAAATGGAAAGAATCTCAGAATCCACCAGTGAGGGACTGGTTGAGTAGATGAAGGCTTCTGCTTGTAGTGAAGTACTATGCAGTCAATAAGAGAATGAGGTCTGCCTTCATGTGTTGGTATGCAAAGATATTTATTGTAGCTTGTTAATTTTCTACAGTAATTTGACCAGCTAAGGATATTGGTGCCTGTTGCCTCTGGGGAGGGGAAAATAAATAGAAAAAAAGTGATGGTGGGAGGCTGCTGTTGTTAATAAGCCTTGCAGAACCATGTGGGTTGTGAGAATCTGTGGTTTTATGGGGTGTGTGCATACGTGTGTGTGTGTGTGTTTCTTGGGAATTTTTTGTTTTGCTTTTCTATTTTTATTTTGACTTGTTTGTTGGTTTTTCTAAAGAGAGAAAAAGAAAGAGCAAGCTGGGTGGGTGGCAAGGAGGATCTGGGAGGAGCTAGGGGAGGGGAAACTGATCAGAATATATTATATGAAAACATTGATATGTATATATAAAATCAATTTTTGCATGTATAAGTTTGTATATATAATAGAGATAGATAGATATACAGACAGACAGACAGATGATAGAAGTGGCATATAATTTAGGGGTGTGGGGAACCAGTACAAAAAAACATGATATTTTAATTCTGAAATCAAAAAAGTAAGAATCCTTCAAATATGAACTTGATGAGTTATAATGCCTGATGCAGCTTCCTGTTTCAATTCTTTGCAGGGCCAACAGTATTTTGTTCAAGTCTCAGCTTACAACATGAAAGGATGGGGACCAGCTCAGACCACAACGCCGGCGCGTGCCTCTCCCTCTAGTAGGTGGTAGCTACTTCCAGGATGGCACCGTGCTCAACTACCCCATCCCTAAGGTGTCCCTGCCAGCTCCCCTCCCCATCATCAGCTTCTCACAGCAGCAGTTGGGCAACAGAAGAATGATCTGCAGAAATGCTCACACAAAGGCAGCTGAGGGGAGAGGAGAAGGCATTTGAAGTCACAACAGTTTCCCGACACTGGTGTCCTTCATTAGTAGTAGCCTTCAAAGGTTACTGAAACTCTCAGCCTCAATCTAACATCTATAGAATGGGTCTAAATCACATCATGTCACAGGGCTTTTCAGGGATGGAACATATGCCATGAAAGTGGCCAGCCCAGAGTATGCAGTCCATCTTAGGCCTTGTCTTCCTTTCCTGGCCTACACTGGACACATCGCACTGATCTCCTAGGAGAATGAAATCAAACACCTTGGCTTACCTGACATTTTGCTAAGAGAAAAGCCTTTTTATTAACAGCCACCACCCAAAAAACACAACACCCGACCTTTGTAGTGGAGGCCGAGAAACCCAGCAAAGACATCTCCCAATCACTTGAAGATTAAGAATGCATGCCTGGCATGTTTGGTATAACTCCCTGTTAACCAGAAAATGTAATTACCCAGAACCAGCAACTAGAGACATTTGAGAGAGTAGGCTATTCTTTACAACAAGCCCAGTGCTCCAGGCTCTATTTTCATCTTTTTAAAAAATCATTAATGTTATAGTTAAGAGCACTACCGTGTGAGAGCAAGAACTGCTTAATCATTTATGGAATGTAATTTGTAATTGTTATTCTTATTCAAATTCCTTATGGATAGCCTTTTCCTTTGCTTCAGCTGACATTTTGGGAGCTAGTTTAAGAGAGATGCAGATAAACAATTATGCACAAACTATGCACTGAAGTGATAAATTAATAGTAGCTAAATATCATTCATAACAAAGAAAACAAATGCCCAATATTTGTGTAATAGTGAAGTATGGCATATTCAACATCCATATTAAAGAACCAAACATGATCAATCACTAAAAATATGTGTTGAAAAAACCATTGTTTCTGAATGTACAAAAAAAAAATCCTACAGTATAGCTTTTCTATAAAATAATAATATCAAATGTAGGGATTCCATTCATTTAACCATTAATTTACCTAAATTACGAGGATATATCTAGATCACTCTCAGAATTTAACAGTGGCTGGAGAGGTGGTTGACTTAGAAAAGTACTTACCACAGAAGTAAGAAGACCTAAGTTTGATCCCCCAAATCCACATTTAAAAAGCCAGGTGTGGTGGCACACACTTGTAATCCCAATGCTAGGAACAGGACAGAAACAGAAGGCACTTCAGGCTGTCTCAAAAACTCCAGGCTCAGTGAGAGACCCTATCTCTAAAACCAAGATGGATAGCAACTAAGGAAGACACCCGAGTTTTATCTCTGGCCTCCACATGCACACATACATATGTGCACCTGCACGTACACACAGGTACACATAGATTTAACAGTAGATACCTGGGTTATGATTTTATGTGTTTCCTGTTTATATTTTTCAAATGTTTTAACAGCCTTTTACCCAAGACAACTAGGAATCAGGTGACAAATGGAGACTCTGTTCAGGGTCTCTCCTTACCCTCACAGCAGTCCTTAATCTTCCCTGCTGCCTTGTGGCTCAGCATCACTGTCATTCTTGTCTGTAGCATTATCACCATCAGAGATAACCTTTAGAAGACAGACTCATTCCATTCACCGCATTAAGCTAAGAACTTTACACAGTAGGCTTGATCTCTTTGACTGATGGCGAAGCCATTAACATAGAGGCATATTTACATAGTCCACTCTTTGAACTGAAATTCAGATGGAGGCTATTTGGAGGCCACATCACTGGTACATAGCTGAACCATGATTCAAACATGAATTGCTCAAGACTCTTCTATGTCTCCTGTGGTAACTAGAGCCCTTTTATCAGGCAGAAAAGTAGACAGAAGGCTAGTCAACCATGCCTACCACCTCTAGTAGAATCAGTGTTACGCAGGGTCTGACACAGCCTCAGACCGCCAATGCTCTCCAAAGCCCCCAACTCCCTCTGCATTTAAGGCTTTCATCATTAGTTTTGTTTGGATATTTCCATTGCTGGAGTTTTATCTGAAACTTGTGCTGGGAATTGCAAGATTAAGGCACTAAGAGACCAATCTTATTGGTAAGGTAGAGGTATATGAATTATTAGAGATGGCGCATTAGAAAGCACAAAAAGACTAGTCTCGGTTAACCTGGGCACACAGGAGGGAAAATGAACCCAAAGGTACAGCCCACACAGTTCTGATCTGCATATGATACATTAACCTCTAAAGCTCAGATGCTTGGCCTCTATACGCTGCTTGTTCTATTCACACACCCCTCTCTAACAAGCCTATGCATAGACCTCTCTCCAGAATGATGAGAATGGTTTGTTCAGGCCTTAGAGGAGTCTTATTTATTGGTAATTAGCATCGTGACTAGCAATGCCTTCTAAAACCGTGTGTTTGATTAGCCAGGGTAGCTGGCAACGAGTGGAAAGCCTAGCATATGGTTGGAGTTGCTGCAGACATGCCATATCACTTGGAAAGAACAATATAAAAACACTCTCATTCTATTTATAAACAAAGTATGACATTGTGATGTAACATGTATCAGTATTCAGATATTTACTAGAGGACAATGTACTCTAACATGACAGAGTAATTGGAAATTTGGTAATATGTTCCAGTACGCTATAAAACTTTTTTTTATATTTTTACAAAAGGCCTTAATGTGTTTTTATAGACTTATGTTATATGGTATGGTACATAATAAGAGAAAAGCACCCAGACAGGCTTGTCTGAGTTACGATCAGGAAAACCCTGATATGGCCAGTGAATGTAAGCCCTGCATTGTGTTGCAATTGAAGTGTCTCATTACCAGAACAGTGAGCTGTATTATGTGGCACAGCCTGCTCTTTTCCCCACCATGCGAAGTTTACTCCTGTCAGGTTCCTGAGTTCTTAATATATTTTCAATTTTCTCCTGCATCCCTGCAGTCTCCTATTTTATGTAGTCATCAGAACTTTCCAAACATCTCTGAGAAAAAACTCATTCTTTCCAAAATGTTGGCGTTCTTCAGCGCTCGCTTCGGGGCCGCCATTGAACGTTGGCAATTTTTGTATGTATCGTAAAGTCATCAGATCCAGCTCAACTCCAATGTAATAGAGCTAAGCTGAGACGCTGAGACCCATGCCACCACCCCCTGCCTGGACTGATGGCAGCATTAAGACTCATTAGAACGCATTAGCACGCTCGGGTCCATGGACTAACTCAGCCACCCAGAATTGCTCCCGCTCAGGCTCCCACTCAGGCTCCCACTCATCCCCATTGTACCATAGGCACTTGAAAGGCAACCCTCCCCAACTGAAGGAACAACACTTGTGTGAGCCTGCAAGGGTGATGTTTACTCTGTGTCCAGATGTGAGCAGCACTATAAATAGTCTAAAGGTCTCTGGCAGTTATTTCCCTAAACTTCAGATGTCCCAGCCTTCCTGCACACCAGCATGCTTGTATTCCCAATGCCTCACCAACGGCATACTGAGTATTTCCTGTGTGCCCAGGATGCTGCTTGGCTCATACTCTTTCTTTTCAATCTCATCCCCCCGAAAAGATTAAAAACTGGCTTTGCAGGGGAGGCAAATGAGGCAGAGAGAAGTTCAGTCGTGGCTCTTGCCCACAAAGATCAGAAGGCACCTGTGCCAATCTTCTGTCTCCAGACTTGACCACAACTAAGCCCCAACAGACAAACTCCAACTAAGATCTAACTCTCTTGCCCAAAAGAAAGAAATAAATATGTACGGTATAATGAAATGAGCATGAACACAGCACACAAGGTCACTAGATTGTCATGGCACAGTGCTGATTGGGCCTCCGAGCTCATGTCTGTAATGGGAAAGGGGTATCTTTGCTTCACCTTCCTCAAGGTAAAATGAACTATACATAGGAGAGAATGGGAAGGAAGAAGGGCTTGAAAATCTATGAGGCCCTCTTCTTCCTAGATAATCATCAGATGGGATAAAAACTAGTGTTTCCATATTGAATGGCTTTCAAGTCTTATTTACAGAATGCCTGTCATGGGCCAGGCATTAGGCCAGATCCCTACTAAACTTCTCATTCTCATAAATCTCTCACAAGACAGACATCATCCTCATTTTCAAATTAGGGAGTGAAGATCCTGATACAAAGGACTTTCCTGCAGTGAACTGGGGACTGGAGGAGCCAACGCTCACACTGGAGTGTAGCAGATGCCACGACCTAACTTTACATTACCCTACCTGCTCTAACGTGCGCCCTCTCTGGGCTTAGCTGACCTCCATGGTGTCCCTCCTAAATGTATACAATCCTGGACCTTGGATGGACCACTGTGAGATGCTCAGAATTCCCTGCCGTGAAATCCTTGAGTGTCTGAATGAAGACAACTCTACTTTCAAATGATCCTGTCAGGGAGGGAGGGAATTTGAGACTGGCTGGCTTCTCTGAGGTGAAGTGACTAGCCTTCACAGAGATGGACTAGAAGTCGTTGTTTTTGAAACACTCAAAGAAAAACTAGAGGAGGGAGAATAGGAACGAGGGTGGACAATGGAGTGACTGACCTGCTGGGGGAAAATCTAGAGCTGGAGACAGCAGAATTGCAATCTTGACATTAGTCCCATATGAGTTATTACTCTTGATATCATTATAGCCAAATGGAATGAAAATAGAAGGGGGAGAAAATCTCAGTGGGGACTGCAATTTAAATTTGCCATGTAAGCTAATACTGTATATTTAGAGACTGAGCAGACAGGGTGGTTGGTGGCTCGGAGTATGTGCAGGGGCTGCTGTGCCAGCTAACCAAAGCAGACATTCATTAGAGCAAAATGTAGATTTCTATTTCTTGGCATCTGACATGGGTTCTTTCCTTGGAAAGAAATGTCAATTTGGCCAAAAGTGTGAAACCTACAATAAAAGCATTGGGACTGTGGATTTCATCTAGTCTGCACATTCACACACACACACACACACACACACACACACACACACACACCCATCTTTCCTCTTGTGAAATCCTGTTGAAATTTGGGGTGCTGATGAAGAGGTAACAGGGGCACTGATCAGGACAGGGGATGCTGAAAAGGGGAGCGAGGGCTAGGAGAGGAGATATTGGACTTCCAAATTTCCTATTTCTTTTGGCTCTCGAGTACTGTTTTCTCTTGCCCCAAAACTGCCCAACACAAGAAGCCAACCACAATTACTGTTTTGCATAGGGTTCTGAACAATGGCAGCTCCCAAACCGTCGGCATCGCCTGCCAGTTCTGCGTGTGCTGGGTGCTCATCCACGGAGCCTGTGGGTAGTGAACGCAAAACCCCAGCACCTCAGGCAAGGCAGGGCAGAGGCTGCCTCTGCTTTAAAATTTCCCTCTGTTTGTTTCTTTTGTTCAATAGACTGGAAAGACTATGACGACAGAGAGCCCAGACACAGGGGACAGAGCGAGGTTCTAGAGAGCCTGCTGCAGCAGGTCCGAGCCCTTCATCAGCATTACAGCTGCCGGGGTAAGGATAAAATCTGTACTGGGCCATCGACTGAGGTCTCGGTGGCGCCGGTAATTTTAGCAGTTTCCCAGCTGGGTCATACCTTCTCATTCATCAGGGAAAAAGAGATATTAATATTTGTACATCTGGAATCACTTTACAGCACTATCTTGCTTTAACCCTTCCATGGAGCCTTCCCTCTCCTTTCCTCCCCTTCCTCTCTCCTTCTCTACACACAAAAAGTTTGAAAATCAGCACAAGAGGAAAAAACGGCCCCCACTACTGCTCTCTTCTCTCTGAGTTGGCTTCACAATACTCTTCCCGTGGGTCCTCTGAGACAAGCTTCCTCAGTATTTTACCCCCAAGCATCATGGAGGGACCTCCAACAACGACAACCACAACAAGCCTTCGCCTCTATAGATAACCTAGCTTACAATGCATTTTCACATCCACCATGCCAACTTCATCTTCACTTTGGTCATTGCAAGGGAGGCGAAGTTGATTTGCCCGAGGTCATAATGCCAAGCTGCGGCCTAGGATTTGTGGCGTCGTGGCCAGTCTTCCTGCCGTGCCTCGTTTTTTGTCTTCCTGAACTTTAATCCCACCTTGAACTTTAGTCTTCCTCCATTCCACTGTTTGGGCAGCCGTAGGGTTCACCTCCTCTCGATTTTAGCCCCACTTCACCCAGTCTCCAAGATGCTTTTAAAAGCGTCTCTGTTTCTTGGGCTGCTCAGATGGGCCAGGGTCAGGTTTCTGATCTGTGTAATGATTCGTGGAAGAGGCACTTAGTTTTATTTGGAGAATTAAAGCCTCCATAAAGTTTTCATTTTCCATGCTCCCATCAGATCTCCAACTACTCTGGGCTTGCTAGATTTGGGGCACTGCTGAGCCAGCTGAGTAAAAAACCCAGGGCTCAAACTAAGTTTTGCTGTTCTTGCTGTTTAGACGAGGCATAAATCAAACTTAGCATTAGCAAAATGTTTCCCAATTACTGTATAGCTCTGACAACAGGGCCCTTCAGAAACGTTGGCTCTCACAGGAGAGGAGGACAAGTGTTAGCAAGAAAATGGTGTTTTTCTAATGAGAGGCTCATTAGGAGATGTAAATACGTACAAGAGCAGCTGGAGAAAGAAAGCTAAGTGGGATTTTCATTCCTGGATCTCTAGGAAGACTTCACACACACATACACACACACACACACACACACACACACACACACACACAC
>LOJH01006267.1:12429-32713 GCA_001685095.1 Ellobius talpinus | reverse complement strand
GAAGAAGAAGAAGAAGAAGAAGAAGAAGAAGAAGAAGAAGAAGAAGAAGTACTGCCACTGCAAACACATTCTGAGGCATCAGATCATCCGGCAGTTCTCACGTCTCCATTCAGACAGAGCACAACTTTGTTCTGGAGTCTGGAACCGAAGGCCTCTACAGAAAGCGAAGGTGGGGAGGATGGGAAGTCCAAGGCCAGTCTAGTCATTCACTCGTTCATCGCAGAGCTAGAGATGGAACTCAGACCCTGCATGGGCTACACCCTAGCTCCCAGTGTGGGCAACTCAGTGGGACCCTGGTCAGTGTTTAAAGGACAACGGTAGGACTGGTGTGGGGGGGGTCCAGTGAGTAGAGGGGTTTGTGCACAGACATTACAATTTGGGTTTAAACCCCAGATCCCAAGGTAGCAGAGAAAACCGACTCCTGTGGAAGTCTTTCTGTCCTCTCACTTCTGGACCCGGCGCTGGGGCTAGAGGTACTGGGTCCCCTAACTCCTCTTTATGGACAAAGAATGAAACAAGGTGATGTTCATGTCCGTCATCCCAGGAGCCCGAGACAGGCAGATCGCCAATCTGAGGACAGGCTCTACTATACAAGTTCCAGGAGGGCCTGAGGTACAGAGTTAGTCTGTGTTGAAAAAGAAATGATTGAAAAGCCTTGAGGTGGGCTTCTGCAGTAACGCATTAGCTAGAAAAGGACACCGACTGGTTGAAAACACCATGGAAAGTCATTCTTTTTAGACAGGATCTCACTATATAACTTTGGCTGGCCTGGAACTCAGAGTTCTTTGCTCCCAAGTGCTGGGATAAAGGTACATGACACCGTGCCTAATTCCTCTTTGGATTTTTGAGATAGCATCCCACCTGCCTCATGGAAACCTTTCCAAGTAACGTGAAAAGCCTCAGATAGTGCCTGGTCCAGGGAAGCAATGGGAGCTGAGATGGCATGCATTTTGTTAGGCTGGCAGCAAATGCACCAAAGGCAGGGAGGGACCAGGGACCAGGAAACTGGCTGTGCTTGCTGTCAGTTCCCACAGGTTCAGGCCACTGGGAAACAGGCTCCAGAGCAAAACACTAGGATTTCCATGGGAAGACGTTAGCATCCGCCCACAGCCTCACGCTTCAGTCAATGGCAGCAGGCTTCAGTGGGCAACTCCAGCAGGAAATACTTACTTGACCGACAGGGAGAAGTCCCCAGGGGCACTCTCGCTCTCTCGGATTAGGAAGGCCCCATCATGCCTCTGTTTGCTAAGCATTTCTTCTGCCTTGGCTCTGGGGATTTTGCCAAAAAACCACCTAGGGAAGGAAAGCAAGCCAGTCAACATCTGCTTCTCCACAAGGCAATGGGCTGTCCAGCCTCACATGCAAATTAAGAGTGCTCTCCTTGTCGGAGGAGGCTGCTCTTTGCCTGCTGGTCTCCTGCCCAGGGCTCGCTGGGCCTGCTCTGGAGCAGTGCCTTCCTGAGAGATGCGCTTTCAAGCAGCTTCATCCACTAGAGACACCGACCACTCTTCAGACTACAAGGAGACCATTCCAAACACGCCACCTGAAAACCAATTTCTGAAGCCAAAGCCCCGGCCCCTCACTGACTTTTCAGAAAGGCACCCAAGAAAGCCCTGCCACATGGGGCGAAGGACAGGGAGACACAGGCCCTGGGAAGGCCGAGGGCCAGGGGGACCTGGAAGGACTAGAAGGTGGGGGTGAGGAGGCTTGCTCGGTGAGAAAGCAGACTGCTGGTAATGGAGGCTAGCACTCCTCTCCAGCTTCTCAGGACGAGCTCAGGGTGGCGGAGGATGGGGTGGAGGACACACCACTCAACGCTAGAACACTTCCCCAAAATTCATAAGGCCTTGAGTTTGATTCTCGGCACCACCTAAGAGCCCAAACAAAAACTAAATCATAGTATCAGGAACTTCAGAGCTGGGCAGTGGTGGTGCACCTCTTTAAGCCCAGCACTCGGGAGGCAGGCAGTTTCTTTTTTCATTTTTTTTGGTTTTGGGTTTTCAAGAGAGGGTTTCTCTGTGTAAAAATCCTAGCTATCTTTGAACTCACTCCATAGATCAGGCTGGTGGATTTCTCTGAGTTCAAGGCCAGCCTGGTCTACTGAGCAAGTTCCAGGACAGTTAAGGCTATTACACATATAACTCCCCCACATCCTGAAAAACAAACAAACAAAACCAAAAAATGAAACCACCCAAAAACCAAACCAACCAATCAACCAACCAACCAAAAGCAACAACAACAACAACAACAAAAAAAAAAACAAAAAACAAAGCAAGTTAGAAAAAGAAAGAAGAGACACCTTTTAAAGGGCTCGAGGCCATGACTGCCTGGCTATTTCAAATGAAAACCATCAGCAATTAGGGCAGAGAGGACTGTGAAGATGATCTTCAGTATTTTACTATGTTTCAAAAGGAAGGCTGGGGCCGGGTGGCTGTATCAGCCATTATTACACCAGCTAAGACCGACCTTACCTTCTATGGTAACTGGAACTGCAAATGAAAGCCGCACCCCCACCAGATCTGTCATTGTTTTCTTCTGAGCAGTGGTTGAGTCCGCTTGGGATTCTCAGACTGGCTCGAACTTGCTACGTAAAGAACTCCTGGCCTTCCTGCATGGAGGGCTTGGCCACAGCTGTGCTACACCTGGTTTTACGTGGTGCTAGAGACTCAACTGCGGGCCTCATGTACGCTTCACAAGACCTTGGCAACTAAACTACATAAACCTCACTTTCTTTCTTTCTTCTTTTTTTCTTTCTTTCTTTTTTTTTGAGACAGGGTCTCTCTATAGCTTTGGAGCCTGTCCTGGAACTCACTCTGTAGATCAGGTTGACCTCGAACTCATAGAGATCTCCCTGCCTTTGCCTCCCAAGTGACAGGATTAAAGGCGTGTGCCATCACTGCCCGGAAAACCTAACTTTCATGACCATCTTTTAAATTTTTTATTTTGTGCTAGAGAAACAGCTCAGTAGTTAAGAGCACTGGCTTTTCTTCCAGAGGACATGGGTTCAGTTTCCAGCACCATTATCATGGCTTACACCACCTGTAACTCCAGTTTCAGGGACACACGCATAGGCAAACAATCATACATAAAAAAATAAAGCAAAGTTACAAAAATGATTTGTTCTTACTGTCACAGAAAGCTAACTTTTAAAACCATCTTTTAATTTTAAAATTATTGTATACACGTGGAGGTCAGAAGACAACCTTGTGGGGTCAGCTCAGTTATGTCATTTTTTTTGTGGGTTCCAGGGGTCAGATATGGCCATCTGGTTTTTGTGGCAAGTGTTCTACCTGCTAAGCCATCTTGCTGTTCTGAGACAGGGTCTCACACGGTGGCCCAGGCTGTCCTGAAGTCTGAACTCTCTCACTCCCATGCAGCTCTCCAAGGGGTGGAGCTGGTGGGATTTTAAGTGGAAGCCACAAGGCTGAAGTTTGTTTTGAGACAAGGTTTCTTGTCTGGTCCACATAGCCTCCAAGAACTGAGGATTAGAGGCATTTGCCATAGGCAAGAGTCATGGCTATTCCACCACCCCCACTGTGCCTCCACAGAGTTTCTTTGTGTAGCCTTGGCTGTTCTAGAACTCGCTTTATAAACTAGGCTGGCCTCGAACTCACAGAGATCTGCCTGCCTCTGCCTCCTGAGTGCTGGAATTAACATCGTGTGCCACCACGTCTGGCTATGGCTATCTTATTACTGCCAGATATTTTCAAAACATTCTTCCAGATTAAAACTGAAATTCAGATAGTAGACACAAGGCTGCTAGGAGGGGCGCCCCCAGACACTGCCTGCATGAATTTAAGTGCACCCAAATCAGTTTCATGTCTTTCTCACTTTGCATGCTCTGATGCCAGGCTGTGGGGACATACCCCCCGCTTTCTACAAATGCTGAAGAGTGAGCCCTTGATGCCTGGGAAGCAGGCCACAAGAGAGGAATTCCCTAGAACAGACCAAAGATGAGGCGGCTCTGAGGAGGCAGCCCCCTTCCGTGGTCTCTGGTACTGCTAAGGGCTGGCTGCTTCTGAACAGGGCCGGGGATGATGCACAGTGACTGCCCTCGCCTCCACACTTACTGGGAAGGAGCGAATGTTCTCCACAGCCACTCTCCTCCTTCCTGCACCCTAAAATATTGCCACGAAGCACAAACTTTTAAAAAAATTAATTCTCGCTGGGCAGTGGTGGTGCACACTTTTAATCAGCACTCGGGAAGCAGAGGCAGGAGGATCTCTGTGAGTTTGAGGCCAGCCTGGTCTACAGAGAAACCCTGTCTTGAAAAACAAAAAAATAAACAAAAAATCCACACAATTTTATTTAATTCAAAAGTATTAGTGGTGGGCATAATGGCACATGCCTGTAATTTTAGCATGGGAGGTGGAGACATGAGGCACAGATTTCAAAGCCAGCAGTAGCCACTTATGAGATTTTGAGGCCAGCCTGGGCTACATGAGATCGATTCTGTCTCAGAATAATAAAACAAAATAGAACAAAACAAAAAACTGTAGTGAACTCAAAGCTGCAAGTACACTTATTTGCTATTCTTTTTAGGCAGGGTCTTGTCGACTAGCTGGTTTCCAACTCCTGATTCTCCTGCCTCAAGCATACTTGGGTTAAAACCTGTGTAGCAGGCCCAACTCTCTAAGTGGATTTTTGTTTGCTTTGTTTTTGTACACAGGCTTTCTCTGTATAGTCCTGGCTGTCCTCGAACTCAGACATCCATCCGACTGTCTTTGCCTCCCAGGTGCTGGGATTAAACGGGTGCGCTGCCACCATCACCCAGCTTCTAATTGGATCCCCCCCCCAAGACAGGCTTTCTCTGTAGCGTTGGAGCCTGTCCTGGAACTAGATCTTGTAGACCAGGCTGGCCTCGAACTCACAGAGAACCACCTGCCTCTGCCTCCCGAGTGCTGGGATTAAAGGTGTGCGCCATCACCTCCCAGCTCAAATTTTTACAAAATAAAGGCATCAAGAAATAAGATGTCAGGTCGAGCGTGGATGCACAGCTGCAATCCTACTGCTGGGAAGGAGGAAGAAGAGGAATACTGTAATTTCAAGGCTGGTTTGGGTCTCACGCTAAAACCCTGTTTCAAAAACTAAAACAGAAAGATTAGTTTGAAAACTATTTCACTGATCAAAAATTTCTTGTTTATCTGCTCCTGGTTCAAATACAGAGACAGGGTCTCGAGACGCCACCCAGCAGGAGGGAAAGCACACAGCATCCAGTCATAGATACTGTACTTTCCCAGGCCATTTACAGACCCAATAAGCTTCTTTCAAAGTATTACTGCTTGCAGGGCTGAATGCAGAAGCCAGGCCCTGTGCATGCTGGGCCAGTCCCCTCTACCACTGAGCTACCCCGAGACTGACTGGTTTCTCTGACAAATGTTCTGCCAATCTTTAAAAAGACTGGTCTGTACTACCCTAGAAATAGCAAGCAAGGAAGCCAAGGGGGAGGAGAGATGTATTTTCCAGTGTGTTATTTATAGCACGCAATAGCCCCCGCCCACACGCACTTACTATGGAGAGCGTGTGTGGATCTGCTGGGCACACATAACCTGTCCTGTCGGCCTCCATGTGGACCCAAATGTATCATTAGGTGGCTGATATTCTATCATATAACTGTCTTCTTCCTCTCCAAACAAAGGGGGGGGCCTGGCACACCGCACTGTGGGGGCCACACCAAGCCACTCGGCAGCCTGTAAAGTCACAGAAGCACTTCGCACCAGCAGCTGTCTCCAACACTACTGCAGACTTGCAGAGAGGCTCTGGAATGTTTCATTCCTTCTGCAGAGCTCAGAGCAGAGGGACTGACTTTCCTTCAGCCAGCTTACAAGTAGCCCAGCGGATCACATTGATGCTGTCTAGTTAGGTAGTTAAACTGAGCACTTAAGATTTGATCCGAGGGCTCCAGCTGTGCTAGCTAAGTGCTCTACCACTGAGCTAATACCCCCTGGCCCTTCATTTTGCTAAATTGCCCAGGCAGGCCCTGAACTCTCAGTGCTTCTGCCCCATCCTCAAGAGACTGTAGGTGTGTATGCCTACCACTCCAAATTCTTATGTAAAGGGGGAAGGGCAGAGCACAAGTGGCCCTCCTGGTCCGTGGCAGCTGACTACAGGCCTTCATAAGGAGGGCGGCTCCATCTTTATTTAATAATCTCATTCAAAAGGCCGTGTTGCTGAACAGTCTGAAGGCTGTTGACCACAGCACCGTACTCAGGATGATTTTCTTCCTGATCCAGCAGAGCAGTCAGGGAACCACAGCTCTCAGGCTAAATGTGCTCATTTTTTTTAACTGACCCACAACTCAACTTCAATTTGAGGCTATCTTGCTATGTAAGCCCAGGCTGGCCTTTTCCTTTCTTTAGTTTAACTTGTTTGTGTGTGTGTGTGTGTATCCTCACGCACAGGTTCTCTAGCCATGACGCACTTGTCGATGGCAGAGGACAGCTTCTGAGAGCCAGCTCCCTCCTTTCACCCGGGGTCTGGGGTGGACTTAGGCTGTCATCAGGCTTCTCAGCTCCCAGGCCACCCTGGAATGCTGGGAGACACAGGCACTCACTGCCACACTGTCTTCCTCCCTCCACCCTAGAGCTGCATGGGCGCCTCTGAGTTCGAGGCAAGCACTCTACCATGAAACCACATGCCTTTACAGTTTTTATTTATTTTAAAAAATTAATATTTTTATGGTGCTAGGGGTGGAATCTAGGACTGTGTGCATGTAAAGTGAGCCCGGCCCTAGTGGGTCATCAAAGCATAAACTTTAGGGGACCTGGGCATAGTCCAGTGATAAATGCTTGTCTACTATTCAATTCCCAGAATGGAAGAAAAGGGGAGGGGGAATGAAAAGAAAGAAGGGGAGGAAAAGAACAGGTGTGTGTGCACGTGCATGTGGGTAGACATGACTAGGTGCTTAAAAACACAACTCTCTTTTAGAGGACCTGGGTTCAGTTCCTAGCACCCACATTAGTGGTTCAACCACCTATAACTCCAGTTCCAGAAGATCAATGCCCCTTTCTGATGTCTGTGGGCGCATGCACATACATACACTTAAACAGACACCGAGACACATACAATTTATTTATTTATTTTTTAAAAAAAGAAAGCAGGACAGGTGTGTGTGCTGCTGCCACACCCCTGCAGTACAAACACTTGGAAGGCAAAGGCAGACTGATCAGAGTCAGCTTGGTCAACAAAGGGAGGTCAGGCCGGTCAGAGCCAGGTTGTAGGGAGGCCCTGACTCAGAAAGAAACAAACAAACAAGGGGGGGGGGCAGAGAAGAAAAACCTTCGATAGGAAAGTAACGGAATGTGGTCCACAAGACTAAAATCTAAAACTTTCACTGTCAGCCCTTTACAAAGGGTCTTCTGCTTGTCCTTTTTTATTTAAGAACTTTTATTTTGCATGCATAGGTGTTTTGCCTGCATGTATGTCTGAGCACCACATGTGGGCCAGTACCTGCTGACCTCAGAGGCCAGAAGAGCTTGAGTCCCCTGGAACTTAAGTTACGGATGGCTGTGAACCATGATGTTGGTGCTGGGAATCAAACCCAGATTCGAAGGAAGAGCTGTTGGTGGTCTTAACCACTGAGCCATCTCTCTAGCCCCTCTGTTTTTTTTCTCATATACGGGTTTTCTATCTTCTTTTCTTCTCTCTCTCTCTCTTTTTTTTTAAAAAAAAGACAGGGCCTCACTATGTGGCCCTGACTAACCTGGACCCTAACACTGTAGGCCTGCTCTGAGCTCCCAGGGATCTTCCTGCCCTTGTCTAAAGTGCCGGGACTAAAGCTGTGCACTGCCATGTCCAGTACTAACACTCCCTGAACGAGGATTTGCTTTGAGCACAGATGAAGGAAACAGACGTGTGGAGACTACTAGGCTTACACGGGCGAGATTCAGGGGCTTTGTGATCTGATCCACGGGTACTTCCCCACTGCTTGGTGCTTCTCCAGTATGTGCCCACCTGTGGGTCTATGAAAAGCCCATACAACTTCCTGATGCAAAAACCAAGACTAAAAGGCTATAAGAAATGGCCTGGCATGGTGGCGCACCTTTAATCCTAGCACTTGGGAGGCAAAAGCTCTGTGAGTTTGAGGCCATCCTGGACTACACAAAGAAATCCTGTCTCAAAAAACCAAACCAAACCAAAAGCAAAAGCAAGGTACAAGTGACAGTGGACTATAAAAGCAGAAGCCCAGCCTAATTTTCCAAGGAACCTAAAATCTTTTGGGTAGAAACCAAACTTATATACTTGCCTAAGAAACAAAACCAAAAAAAAAAACAAACCAAGACCTTTTTTCATCTTGTAATCACCCCATGGATATCTAAACAACATTAGGAGGCACCCAGCTGTCCTTGCAGTAAAAGTAGTTTCCCTGAGGCATTCCTATTTTCCCTGGTAGCGACAACATCCTCGGTGAATCACCTGCAGGCAGTCAAACTCTGCTTCTCCCAGGTAATGCTGCCTGGACACTGAGCTTCCCCAGGACAGTGTGGGATTTTATTATCAGGGGTTGGGTTAACTGCAGCCCACACCTTCTCATTACCTTGTAGCCGGGCCACACGACAGCTCTGTAAAACTCATTGGCCAAGGCATGAATTAATCTGACAGATTTGTGGGTGTGGGGGGCAATTCAGAATAATAATAATAATAATAAAATCACCTTTTGGGATGAGACTCAGGATTTGGTCCATTGTGGCATTTGGCCCAGTTACTATCAGTGGCCAGTAAGGACCACCTGTGTGGGGACAAGCTGACACATGGCTCTACGCTTCCCTTCCTTCCCCTTCTTTGCACCATGAAGCCTTTCCAGTGAGCGCTACATTCAGAAGTTGCTAGCACTGGAGCAGAAACACCAGGAGCTTTCATAATTTGTAGAATAAAAAGAATGAGTCGGGCGACCCTTCTGCTCCGTGACACCTGTAAGAGGGTGTCTCCAGCATCTGCGGCAACCCAATGTGATCTCTGCTCCAGGGCCTGGGGGAGGAAAGGGACCACTGTTTTACGAGAGTGATCCCAGTAAGAGCGCCACTGGACTGCTCAAGGTGAAGCAGGGCCCCCCAGTCTGACACTTAGCATCAGGCCAACAGAAGCCCCAGCAGCACTGCCATCCAAGAGCCTGGGGCTCCTCTGACTTAGGAGGTGTGCAAATGAGTGCTCCGTGGGTGGCTCGCACTGACCCATCCACTCTGCTACACATCAACATAAGGAAGACCAGCGGGGGAGGGGCTTCAGAGAAAACTCAGAATAGAGGACGGAAGGGGTGGGAGACATCAGGGCTCAGTGCTCCTGCAGCCTGGAGAACCTAGCTCCTTCCCTCCAAAAGCTGAAACTCTGGATGGAAAAGTAACACTTAGGAACAGCCAAATGCTGAGAGAATGAACACACTATTCTATGGGGCATCAAATGCACCGGCACAAAACTGTGGTAAGAACTCTAGAACTCTGTGTGAAACTCAAAGCATACAAAAATCACAAAATGCATCGGGCCCAAAGGTCTCAATGAGAAAGAATTAGGAACTTTTTAAAAAAAAGGAAGTTTGCCCCTCAGAGATTCCAGACACCAGCTTTACCCCGTCACTACATGCTAGTGTTAATTAAAAAAAAACCTCACAGAGCTCGGCCTCGGACCACCCCTGCAGAGTTCAACCATCTTTTCTTTTTGGTTGGTTTCCTAAGATAAGGTCTTGGTAGGTACAGGTTGGCTCTGAAATCCCCATGTAACCCAGTCTGAATCTGAAATCTCTGTGTAGCTCAGGCTACCCTTGGGCTTACAAGTTTCTTGCTTCAGCCTTCCAAGTGCTGGGATCACAGACATGTACTACCATGTCTGGCTAATGGTCTTTATTTTCTTTGTATTTTTAGTTTTTGAAATATTGTCTCACCATGCATCTCTGGTCGGTCATGAACTGGCTGTGACCCACCTACCTGCCTTTCAAATGCTGGGATCCTGGGTATGCACCATGACACCTGACTGTGGACTCCATTTTAAACTTAACAACAGTACCTGGTAGCCTGACATGGTGGTGCATGCTTGTCACCCCAGAACTTTAGATGGCCGAGGAAGGATATACACATGGTATGACCGTACAAATCAAACCAACCCAGGGACAATGGCACACACCTGTTAAATTCAGAACTAGGGAGGCAGAGGCAGGTGGGTCTCCGTGAGGTCAGCCTGGTTATAGAGCAGCCGAGGCTACATCGAGACCCTGCTCCACCCCCAATAATCCAAATCAGAACCAGTACTTGGAAAAGTGGGTGAGCCCCCTGCTTAGGAGAACCATGGAGCCCAACTTACGGATGCGGTTTCATTTCTATGTAGTTCTTGGGGATGAAGCCGTCCTTCCCATTGAGCTCTGCCTTATACCAGTTCTGATCGCACTCTTCATTCAAAACCTGAAAAATAAAGAAGGGGAAAAGTCAACCATTTCCCCTATTGTAAGGGCACCCACAGACAGTCATGTCTCCTAGGCTTGCAGGAAGGTTACTTGGGTATCAGAATTCTTTTAACTTCCACAGCCAGCATTATATGTTAAACTATAAAGGTGAGAGAAAAAGAAACTCTGGGCAGTGAAAGTTCAGGCTTCTTTTTCTTTTTTCTTTTTCTAAAAGATTTATTTATTTATTATGTATGCAGTATTCTCAGTATTCTGTCTGCATGCATGCCTGAAGGCCAGAAGAGGGCAACAGATCTCATTACAGGTGGTTGTGAACCACCATGTGGATGCTGGGAATTGAACTCAGGACCTTTGGAAGAGCAGGCAGTACTCTTAACCACTGAGCCATCTCTCCAGCCCCCAGGCTTCTTTTTCAACATCTAGAATTAAACCCTCAGTGGGAAGGCAGAAGGAATGGTGGAATAGATCCGTGTTTTCTTAAGGAGGGTTCTCTAGGAGACAGAGGCACTGGTGCCAGTGAGCACACGAACCCGGCCTGACAGAGACTGAACAAGGCTGCAGTGTGGAAGAAAAAAGTAAGCTGTGGAGAAATTCTTGTGTTCTCTGCAAGCCAACTGCCAAACTCCCAAGGTAGTTCCCAGCAGCCCCTCTAAGAGTCCCTGACCAAGCAGCTCATTGGTGCAACCAGGGGTCATTGTATAGGAAACCATTCTAATGACTAGGCAGGAAAACCCTACAATGCTGTGTTCAGGTCAGGCAATCTAGGAAGCAGACCAACCAACACAATCTTGAGTCTTCAGGTCCAAGACTCAGAGCAAATTCTAGACTTTCAACCAAAGGCAGAGGGCAGTGGGCATAAATAATGAAAACAGTTTCTTCTAGCCTAGGTTAGGCTTGAACTTGGTGGCTGGGGATGACCTTGAATTTCTGATCCTGCTGCCTCCCCCCTCCCAAGTGCTAGGATCACAGGCACGTTTGTGGGTTGTTTGGTTGGTTTTGAGATTGGGTCTCACCTTGTAGATCAGACTGATTAGAACTCACTAGGTAATAAGTTCAGACTTGTCAGAACTCCCAATCCTCCTCCTTCCCAATTCTAGGATTACAGGTGTGTACCACTATGCCTGGTTTAAGGTTGGTATTAAGAATGAAAACGCAGAAGACATGTGGTGGCCTCCACCTTGAATGTCAGCAATCAGAACAGAAGTAGGAGGTTCGCTGAAAGCTTTGAGGACTACATGGGTACACAGTAGGACCCTGTCTCCGAAAGAAAGGACGGAGGAAGAGAAAATACAGAAGTGAGCTCAACCTCATAATGGGGGCAAAGGAAATGCTGACCGAAACGGTGGTGGTCAGTCGACACTAGACAATGAACTTTTAAAGGGAAGTTGGTAAGTTTTTTTTTTATTAAACAAAGTGACTTTGAGAGACTGAACATCAGTCACGTTAGAAATCAGAAAGCTCTGACATGGCTGATATTTGCACGTTGACATTCTAAATTGACATAACTCATCAAAAGGGGCAACAACTTGTCAGCTGCCACCGAGATCATATACATCTCAACAAAGGCATCAAGTCAAAGAGCTCCGTCATGCTGCCGCCTGTCTGTCATGCTGGCCAGCCTCTAGCTACAGGTGACAGTCACCGTCTTTAGGTGTATGTATACAAATATCAATGAGGGTCAGGTGTGGTGGCACATGCATTTAGTTCCAGCACTCAGGAGGCAGAGGCAGGCAGATCGCTATGAATTTGAGACCAGCCTGGTTTATATAGAGTTCCAGGTCAGTCAGGGCTACATAGTGACACTGTCCCAAAACAACAAAACAAAAGCCAACAGGGCCAATTCTACAAAAGCTAATAAAGAAACAGTAAGCACTCAATTCAATGAGACCGCCTCCAATTCCCAAGAGGCTCATATACCAAGAGTGCAGGAAGGATGGATTTCTGTTTGTTTTGTTTTTATGAGATAGGGGTTTATAGCTGGCCTTGGACTGTGAACCTCAGGCTGGTCCAAGACTAAGGGCAATCTTCTTGTTTTAGTCTCCCATATGCTGGAATTGGAGGCATAAAGTACCACACCAAATTTAAAACTTGCTTTTATTTATTATTTTTTTCCCTCAAACAAACACCTATGGGCTGGCAAGCTGACCCAATGGGTGACTGATTACTATGCAAGCCTGACGAGTGGGAGCCCAGAACCCAAGGCAGAAAGAGAACCAAACACCTTTAATCCCAGCACTTGGGAGGCAGAGGTGGGCAGATCTCTGTGAGTTTCAGGACAGCCAGGTCTGTCTCAAAAACAAAACAAAACAAAGCAAGGAACAGGGGCTGGACAGGTGGCGCAGAGCACTTGCTTCTCTTGCATAGAACCCAGGTTTGATTCCCAGCCATCCACACTGGGCAAATCACATACGGGGTCAACTCCAGCTCCAGGGGATCTCATGTCCTCTTCTGGCCTCCAAGTGCATTTGCATATGTGTGGAACATGCACATACACGCAGGCACACACAGAGTCTTTGAGAAATCACTCACACTTTATTGAAGATCTGGATGAATCACTATGTAGGACACACATAACTTAAAAGTCTTCATTAGCAAACACAGACCTGGGCATGGCCAGCAAAGGCATTCATTCTGTTGCTCACACAGGCACACCAAGGGCAGGGGATTGGGAATAAAAGGCAGTGCCCATCTTTGAAGCACAGAGCTCTCACCAGCCCACTAAGACAGGCTGTTGTTTTTTTTTTTAAGTTGCTTAAGGCCAATACTCTTATCAACCAAAAATAAGGGCTTCAAGAAAAATGTGGCCTCACAAGCATCTTGTGAAAAATGACCCTCTGGTGATGACAAAGCAGTCGGCAAGCTTGGGCAAGAGCTGCTGGGATGCACTACACGCTCTGGATTCGTGCAAAGCAGATGAGCTAGGCTGACAAGACACTGGCTGTGACCTATTTATGCAACAGAAGAGAGTAAGAGACTCATGTAACAATAGTCAATTAGACTGCACCCAGCAGCCCCGTAGAAAACAAACATCATTACATGCCAAGGAGTGCCAGAAGCTGCAAGTTCTCACTGCCATCTTTCCCAAGACAGCGACCAGTACCCCCAAGTATTGCTCTACTATGCATGAGATAAAGGGAACTCCATGTGTGGAGACCGTTTACAGCCACGGTTTTCTATAGCACCAAACATCACCTAAAGGTGTTATTACAGCTTTGTCTCCCAGATGGCAGGGAAATATGATGCTTGGCACATGAATGGCTACAATTTCGGTTATCTGGGAATGCCAGACAGTCACGGTGCTACTCTGTGTCTGTGCTCTAGATTTAAGAACAGGCTGGCCATGCTGGGGGCAAGCACAGGGGTGTCACCTGAGCGTCACCTGCGGGATGGAGGTCAGGGCTGCCTGCCCTGCACACAGCAGCTTGCACAGGGAAGCTCGGCACCGGAATAACATAACTCAAAAACCAACTTTTTGGGGCCGGAGAGATGACTCAGTGCTGGCTATTCTTCTCCCAGAGGATCTGTGTTCAATTCCCAGCACCCACATGGATGCTCACAACCACCTGTAATTCCAGTTCTAGGGATCCAGTGTCCTCTTCTGAAGTTTGCTGTCACCAGGGATGAATGGGATGCACAGACATACATGCAGGCAAAATACTCATCAACCACGAGAGCAAGAGCTCATTAAAACGGTGTGTGTCTATGTGCATATATGTGCACTTAAGGGTAGGTGGCATTAGAGGCCAGAAGGTGTTGGATCCTCTGGAGCTGAAATTACAGGCAGTTGTGAGCTGCCCAATGTGGGTGCTGTGAATCAAAGTCGGATCCTCTGAAAGAGCAATACACACATGCTCTTAGCTGCTGAGCTACCTCTCTAGCCCACCAAACTAACTTTTGTTTGTTTTTTGAGACAGGGTCTCTCTACATAGCCCTGGTTGCCTGGAACTCATTACGTAGGCTAGGTTGGCCTTGAAAAAGGCATGTACCACCGCCCCCAGCTCCAAATTAATTTTTCCTTTTTTGAACTAGTTCTGTACAGCAGGCTGGCCTCAAACTCAGTAGAGAGCTCCTGTCCTCTGTCTCCTGAGTGCTGGGATTAATGGCATGTGCCACTACTGCCTGTCCCCTAAATTAACTTTTTTTGTCTAAAAGTTTGAACAAACAAACTAGCAAAGGCTACAAAAATGAACATGAGTTTAAAGTAGAGTGGAGGGTAACCCGGGGCACCTGGAGAGCTTGTTTCTAGCTGACAGCCCTCACAGGAGTTCAGGGCTTGTTCTGAGCCGAGAATGAGAAAGCTGTTTCTCTCGCCCGCTTCCTGCTGAAGGCACTTAGAGATTGCTCATCTGTCACCTCCTCTCAACAGGTGATCTAACCAACCCACATTCAGCTCCACTTTGAATATTCCAAGGAATCTCTCCAGTCATCACCCACAGCTGCATTTTTGTCTGGCCCTTCTACTTTGAGCTATGACTCAGGAGCTATACAACCCCCATCCCTCCACACACACAAGCACTCTGGTTCAACGGAAACCGACTGATCAAGAGATGAGACTGTAAAAGGAAGAAGAGCCAGTTTCAGTGAAGGGCTCTTCCCCCCTCCCATACAGAGACTCTGAAACTGTCAGAAGGGAAGAGGAGGGCACACGGTGGGGACACCGTGGTGGGACTTGTGTGCGTCCTCTCCTGGTGCTGCTTATTTACGCATGTTGCTTGTGGAAATTCACCTATGACATGAATTTTGCTGTGTATCAAACCCCAACCAAAAGTTAGAACTAGCCAGACAGTGGTGGCACACACTTTTAATCCCAGCACCTGGGAGGCAGAGGCAGGCAGATAGATCCCTGTGAGTCCGAGGCCAGCCTGGTCTACAGAGCGAGTTTCAGGACAGCTAAGGAAGGCTATTACACAGAGAAACTCTTGTCTCAAAAAACCAACCAAACAAACAAAAAAAGTTAGAGCTGAGCCAGCAAGATGGCTCAGTGTGTAAAGACACTTGTAGCCACCAAGCCTTGACCTGAGTTCTATCCTCAGGACCCAATGGTGGAAAGAAAGAACTCTCATGAGTGGTACCCGGATACCCACCCAATAAAAAGATAAATAGAAAATTTGTTCAAAGAAAAATTTGTCCAAAATCTCACCAACCTATGAAACATTCTCTGTAAGAGCACTTGTGTATCGAGTGACATTTTTAAAGCTCTTTTTCTTGGCAGAAATTTAACATCAGAAGTTCAGTCCAGGTATCGACAACCCAACCAATTAAGCAACCTCAACAGAACACTACTGAAATACTACCTACCATGACATCTAGAGACTCTTAATGTATATGAGCATGCCTGTGTGTGAGTGTGTGTTCACACACAGGCATGCGGAGGCCAGGAGGGAATTGGTGTCTTCCTCTATCATCTGTCTCCTTATTCCTTTAAGACAGGGTCTCTCACTGAATCGGAAGTATACCATTTCGGCCAGGCTGGCTGGCAGGACAGCAAGCCCCAAGTCACCTTATTGCTACCAGTGACCAGTGCTGCGGTTACAGGCACACATGGAAATGCCTAATCTTTTATGTGGGTGCTAGGGATTTGAACTCTGGTCCCTGAGCTTGTATAGCAAGTGTTCTGACCCATTGAGCCATCTCCCCAGCCTCATGTCTCACATACTTTCAACAGAACAAAACAAACACACCTTTTTTTTTAAACCCTTAAAAGCAAACTCTACTGGCCTCTCACAAGGGTAAAAGTCCTGAGAGCTATTTAAAGTAGTTCCTTCCAGTTGCTGTCACTTATTACACAGAAATGATGGGGCCACTCACCAGCCTGTTGCCTGCACGGGTACTGACTCAGTCCTGAGCCACACTGACTCACACAGCACTTTGAGCAAGTGCCTTGCAATCACCACATCCATCTGTTGCAGGTTTTGCTCAGCATGAGAAACATCTTTGCTAAGCTGCCTGTCATCCTAGGTGCCAAGCCATGAAAAACACCCACACTTCAGATGAGCCATTATGAACCTATTTTTCCTTTCCTCTTTACCGTTCTTTTTTTCTGGAGACCGTCTTGCTATGTACCGTACATAGGCTCTGAACTCCAGGTCCTGCTGCCTCTTCCCCAGGTGCTGGGACTAAAGGCGCAGGTGGAATCCACAATACCTTGGCTCACTGTGAAGCGAAAGACAGAAATGAATTTAGGGATACCGGGTAAGAAAGGTTCCTGGTTCCACAGAAGCCTCCATCTGCTCACTAAATGTACAGAGGTCACCAGCTTTAGTCCACCCTGCAGGGTTCTCTCCACTCTGACTGGCTCAGGACAGCTGCTACAAGGCCACAACTCAGTGAGAACGTGCTGAGCCACTTCCCAGTCAGGCCAGGCACCTTATGAAATTAAAAAACAACAAAAAAACCCTATTCTGACCTTGATATTGATAAAACTGTATGTAACTACGGAGGGTTTTCTCCCCAAACTATGTTGTTTTACTAAATATTTTTTTCCTTTTGGTTTTTCGAGACAGGGTTTCTCTTTGTAAACAGCTCGGCTGTCCTGGAACTAGTTGTGTAGACCTTGCTGATCTCTTACTCAGAGATCCACCTGCCTCTGCCCCCAGAGTGCTGGGATTAAAGGCATGTCCCACCACTGCCTGGCTTATTAGACAATTCTTAAAAACCTATTCACTGAAATAGGCAATTACGCAATGATGTCAAATAACAAAGAGGGAGGACAATCTGCTCCTCAGGTCCTACTGGTAGAAAGCATTCTTCAAACATTTCTTCTCTGACTGTCACCTCCTAAGCAGCCCATTTAGTTGGGTTCAGCCTAGCAAGGCCCACCAATGTCCAGCAATGGCACTACGGTGCAAGCCTGGACTGCTTGAGGTCAATCTATTTACTATTTCAAACCAGTTCAGATAATGCTGATTTTCTGCTTAAAAAACAAACAAACAAACAAAAAACCCAAAAAAAACAACAAAAAAAACTTACACAGAAGACTATCTTCTGTGTCTGAATTATTCTTTGCCTGGCGTGGTGATTTGAGTAAGAATGCTCCCAGAGCTGGAGGGGTGGGGTGGTAGTATTGCCAGCCTGGTCTACAAGGTGAGTTCCAGGACACCCAGAGCTGTTACAGAAAGAAACCATCCCAAAAACCAAAATTCCAAACCCAAAACCAACCAACCAAACAAAACCCAACCAAACAAAGAAAGCATGGCCCACATAGGCTTATCTATTTGAATGTGTAGTTTTCAGGGAGCAGCACTACTTGAGAAGGATTAAGAGGTGTGGTCTGTCACTGGGGGTGGGCTTGGTCCAGTGTTGCTCTCTCCCTGCCACCTGAGGATCTGGGTGCTCCTTCTATAGCACACGTCTCTCTACTGCCATGCTTCTCCACCATGATGACAATGGACTGAGCCTCTGAGACTGTAAGCCAGTCCCAATTAAATGATTTCCTTTATAAGAGTTGTTATAGTCATGGTGTCTCTTCACAGCAACAGAACACTGACCAAGACATCCACTTACCCTGTAACTCTCCACATAAACCCTCAGGTCAGGCAAAGCAGTTAGCTCACCAACCTCTAAGCACCCTATCTTGTCCTGTGGTTTGGTTCCCTCCTCTTCCAGTCAACTCTTTCCAGATCCATAAAACATTAGCTACCCTTCTCTCTCAGCTTTAGTTTCCCAGCAGCTAGGGGAAGATTAGTCAGTAACAATATAATCCCTTAGAATGTCTTATCTACCACTATTCTGTGTATATTGGCAGGCTTTGGCCTCTCCAAACTAACCTGCCATTGTCCTGAAGCTAGCTCAACACCCAATGCTCAACTGGGTTCCTCTCAAATGGCGCGAGGTGTATGCTGAGGTAATGACTCACCCATGTTCTGAGTGATGCCCACAGCACAGCAGAGCAAGCGGGACCTCTGGATTACCAAGAAAACAGTGCATACTCATTAACTGACAAAAAAGAAGAAACTCTATTCTAGGGGATGGGTGGAAGGATTCTGAGGAGGAGTCCTGCTATGTAGCACAGGTTGGCCCTGAATTCACAGTGATTTTCCTATCTCATTCTCCCAGGGATGCGGAAACAGGGCTATGTGAACCACCATGGCCAGCAGAACCACTTCAGGTCTTAGGAAAAAGACAGAACACCCTGAATTTGCTCCAAAGAAAGAGAGGCAAAATAAAGAAACAGAATTAGGTAATCAGCCTGCTTGTAACTCCCAAACGGGCAAGGTGTACCTCCAGATGGGAGGACATGGAATCATGACATAAGGCTGCTATATGCACTGTCTCTAAGACACAAGGCTTCAGAATGGAGCTGTGAGCACGGGTGGGACATGTGGCCATGATGTGGATAAGGGAGGCAAGGCTTTGCCTGGCTTAGGAAAGAGGAAGTGTGTTGGTTTCTACCAGAGTTCTAATCCCACTTTCATCGTGGGGCAGGATGCTTCCTGGAAACAGGAAGATGCCATCTTCTTCCTGCATGTGCACAGCTGGGCAAGAGGTCCACCCTGTGCTGCACGCCCACTCCATGAAGCTTTATTTTACAGCCACGCTTCCTCCAGCAACATTTCCAACAATGGTCTGGGAGACCTTGGAGCTTTTTATTTTTCACTGGACTGCAACTGATGTAGAGGCAAACATGCTCCCCACACCCAAAAGTCATTGCATTATGAGCCAGGACCACACTGGCATCTTTGAGATGCAAGAGCACCTTAAGAAGTTCAAAGATAGCTAGGCAGTGGTGGCATATGTCTTAAATCCCAGCACTCAGGAGACAGAGGCAGGTGGAGCTCTGTGAGTTCGAGGCCAGCTTGGTCTATACAGCGAGTTCCAGGACAGCCAGGACTACACAAAGAAACCCTGTCTTGAAAAATCAACGGAAACAAACAAACACTCCAAAACAAAATCAAAAAGAAATCTGAAGATATCAGAACTTGAATAATTAAGAAGAGTGACCATCATTACAAGAAGATCACTGAGAAAGGTGGGTACCAGGCCCTGCTCTGGGCCACTGTATCACCCAGCGTGCTGATTATCAACTTCATACCAGACAGAAGGGAGAAGGAGTGGGGGTTTGAAAATGAGGCCTCCCTCTTCTCAGGTCCTTGCTGCAGGTTGTAGAGAAAGGAAAGATGGTGTGTGCGTGGTGTGAGGTGTATATGTGGTGTGTGGTGTATATGTGGTGTGTATGTGTGTGGTGTGTGTTGTAGTGTGTATGTGTGGTGTGTGTTGGTGTGGTGTGTGTGTGTTGGGTTAGGCACTAACAACACATTCTTGTCTATGTGGGCTGGTTTCTGTGTTACTCTCTTGGTGGCTACCCTCCGCTGATTTTATATAAAGAAATGTGAGAGAATTATGCCCTTCTCCCCCTAAGAGTGCCTTTTTGAAGTGACCTGGCTTGGGCAGACCAGGGGCCTCTCTTTTATAGCTGCTGAGCAGAGACCCTGCTGACCTGTTACCCAGGTATCATTAAAATAAACCTAACAGGGGGGCAGGGGAAGGTCACCAATCACAGTCTTTCTTTCTCCAAGACAGTTTAGTACTCAAAACTAAACTGCTACCCCTCAGTTCCTCCTGGTTCAGTTGTCACTTAGAAAGGTTGCTGCTGGTCCTTGACCAAACCAGGAAAATGGTTCGCATTTACGTGATGTTAGTCCACGCAGACAAATCTGCAGACAATGAAACCCAAATGCACAGATAATTAACACAGGAGACTTTTTACAAAGGGGTACAGCTGGGCAGTGGTGGCGCACGCCTTTAATCCCAGGACTTAGAGGCAGAGGCAGGTGGATCTCTGTGAATTCAAAGCTGGCCTGGCCTACAGAGCAAGTTCCAGGACAGGCTCCAAAACTACAGAGAGAAACCCTGTCTCGAAAAACCACACACACACACACACACACACACACACAC
>LOJH01006266.1:9661-32713 GCA_001685095.1 Ellobius talpinus | reverse complement strand
AGCATTTATTTAAAACATGATTGACAGAATACAGACAATTCTCCCACACCAGGGGCAGAAGAATAATATGAGCTGACTTATATTTTATGAGAAGCACATTGGTTGTTGTGTCCAGAATAGACAGGCTGAGGAGCAGGGAGCTAGGTAGAGACCACAGCGTGTGTAGGAAGAAGGTACAGGTACTTCCAAAGATCTTGAGAGATGAATCTGGATTACATATTATGTTTCAAAACTAGATCCAATGGGACTGACTGGAAGGGGGAAAAATACAGGCATGATTCTACTAAGATAATGAGTGTGGGAAAAGCCATGTGTAGGACAGATGATGAATGTGTTGGGAGGGGGAGGGAGAGAGATGGCTTAACAGTTAAGAGTGCTTACTGCTGTTGCACAGCAACCAAGTTAAGTTCAAAGCCTAACACTCAAGTCAGGCAGCTGGATCAGGTCCAGCCCCAGGGGAGCTGATGCCTCTGACCTCCGTGGATATCTGTACGTACTTGCATATACCTGTAGTAGGAGGCCATTAGTTTGTTCCCAGATGCTCAGACATGAAATAATCACACTGAAACTCCCTCACACATCTGAAACAAAATTATCTTCCCTCGCCTGTGTAACTTGGGCACAGAAAGATGGTTTCTATATTTAATCGATTGTGCTTTATGTTTGACATGTTTCACACTGAACCCAAGGGCCGCAAGCATTCCTGGCACGTGATCAGCCATGGCCACCAGGGTGGGGTAGTTTCTTGAAAAGTAACTAGATTAGGGTTATGTCTTGAAAATAGAGCTAATGGGATTGATTTGTGGCAGAGTTTCATAATGGGAAAGAAAACTGCTCAAGTCTGGTGCCAGCCGGAGTTTGTGTCCAGGAAAGAAATTTCTCCTAGTTCTGTTAACTTATCAGACCATCTCTCATAGTAGATTCCAGAGCCCAGACAAGGAGGACTGGTCAGTGGAGGGAAGGGCCAGAGCCCAGAGGAGGATGAGGGGTCAGTGGAGGGAAGGGCCAGAGCCTAGATGAAGATGACGGGTCAGTGGTGGGAAGGACCACTGCTTGACCATACCCTGATCTGGACCACTTAGCTACATGTACTCTCCTTAAACTTAAACTGCTTGTCAAGATCCAGAAGATGGACTTGACTGGATGGTGAAGGGAGGGTCTCTGGACCTTTTCTTTGTTCCTCTTTGAAATGTAGCCACATTGAGTGAACCTCTGTTATTTGGTATTGCTCATTGGGTTAATTGGCCTGGTGAGGATAAAATGCCTTCCTTGGCTTGTTAAGGACTCAGGTTCAGATAATACGTATATAACATATGTATATAACAAGATTTATGTTTGTCCCTGCCTCTCAAATGGTGAGATTAAAGATGTGTGACTCCATGCCTACCGTTTCTCATCTTTTTAAAAAAAAGATGCAGTAGCGTAAAAAGTCAGAATTATAACATGTGTGACTGTGTTTTAAACCTTTGTAAGTAGAATAAATAAAACAAAATAGCCCAGATGGAGAAAACACGGGTGAAGGTAAGGAGAGCAATGCTCCTACACCTCCCTAGACTGGAATTCACATGAATCTAACAGTGGTGCTGTAAGTTTAAATGTGTGTGCCTTCTGGAAGAATTCCTAAAGGGGAATTGAAAATGTAGCCAACAATTGTAGAAAGCAAAGGCAGCTCAATGGAGAGAGAACGAACATTCCTGAAACAGTTGGAGGATCATGCACAAAAGAAAAAAAATACCTGCAGGCTGGGAAGACGACTCAGCGTTAAGAGTACTTGTTGCTCCTGCAGAGGACTGGATTTCTCTTACCAGCACCCTCATCGGGTGGCTCACACCCTCCTTTAACTCTAGCACTGTGGTATCTGATGCCCTCTGCTGGTCTCCTTGAGTACTGCAAACACATTATTAAAAATAATTTAAAAAATAAATTTGAACGCAACTAAGCTCAGACTTCATACTTTTCAGGAAATTACCTAAATGGTTCCCAGATATAATTGTAAAATGTGAGAGCATGCAACTCTGAAAGAAAAGCTAAAGGAAACCTAGGTGACTTCAAGTTTGGTGACAAATTTTTTTGGATGCTTCCTGGTAGAAAAATATATCCTCAGCCAAAGGAGAAATTAAATGGCATATCAGATTTGAGATGAATGATGCTGAAAACATATTGTGCTATAGCTTAGGAAGGTTGTTAAGTTGGAACTTAAGATAAAAGGTGGTTTTAGAGATGTGTATGTTAAGAGCCAAAGATCCTAACCTTCTAATTTAAGATATTATAATAAGAAAATCAAACCAAACCTAAAACAAGAAGACGGGAGGAACTAATAAAGACCGGGGAAGAAATTAATAATACAGTGGATATAAAAACAACAGAGAAAATTGGTTTGGAGGGACCGTTTAGTGGGTAAGATACTTGCAAAGCAGGAGGACCTAAGTTCAAATCCCAGGACCCACATAAAGCTGGACTAGGAGAACAGCTCTCTGATCTCAGTGCTCCCAAGGGGAGATGAGTAGCAGAGACGGGAAAATTCTGCTCGCCTGGAATACCTCCGTGGTGAGTAAGGACTGCCTCAAACAAGGTGGCAGGTGAAGACTGATGCCTGAGGTTGCCCTCTGACCTTCACACATGCACCTGCACTCATACACAGGAACACACACACACACACACACACACACCACGTACATATGTATGTGCACACAAAGATTTGAGAAAATAAATTAACTCAAAAAGTTATTCCTTGAGAAGATCAAGAAATCTTAAGCTAAACTGATTTTTTTAAGTGAGGAATTAAATTAATAGAATTATAAGTGAAAAAGAGTTGCTGCCACATTCATAGCAATTAAAGACTTGTAAAATAAATATGGTAATGTGTGAGAAATCATACACCTTAAATGAAATGAATAGATTCCTAGGTCACAAACTGCCAAATCTAACTTACAAAGAAATAGGCAATTTGAATAGATACGTAACAAACAAGTAAACTCTGAATTTGTGTTTTAAATATATATATTTCAAGCCCAGATGTCTCCAATGTTGGAAATATTGATTAAAGAATGGTTCATTCTGAGTTCAATATCAACCTAATACCATCATGATATCAAACAATAATATCATGAGGGATAAAACAAGAAAAAAAAAACTAAAGGACATGTCATAAACATGGGTGCAAAAATCCTCAATATAATACAATCAAATAAATCCAGAAAAAATGAAAAAAAGTAAGAAATATAGTGCCCGTTGCGGTTTGCATCTCCAAAGGGTCATAGATCTAAACACTTGAGCCCCAGATGGTGGCACTGTCTGGGGAGGCTGCGGTATCCTCAGGAGATGGAGCCTTGCAGAAGGAAGTGGGATCTAAGGAGGGGAGGGCTCCAGCCATGCCTTTCCTGCTGTCATGGAGGTGGGCCATCTTGTCTGCAGACCCTTATCTCTGTCACATGTTTTGTCTCTGCACCGAGAACAATAACACAGCAGTCATGTGGAATTTTCCTCAGGATTGCAAAGTAGGTTTAACATTTAGTAAATCAACAGATCAAAAGCACACCCCACAAGACAGAGGCAGAGAAGGTACAAGGCCAAACAAATGCAAAATGATTTCATAATAGAAAATCCTCCACCAAGAATGAAAATAAACCTTAACCAGATTAAAAGCACACAGTTAAAAATCCCACCTAATGAGGAAGACTGAGTGCTTTCTCCTCAGATAGGAAGGGGTCAGATGTCTGTTCTCACCTCATCCACTCAATGGAAAATCATTGCAAGAAAAGAAGAGTCATTCGCCCTGGGAAGAAGCAAAACTATCTTTTCACAGATGGCGTGATCTGGCACGCAGAAAACAATCACAATTTTTCTAAAAAAAACCAACCAAACAAAAAACCTGATAAACAACTCGGCAAGTCACAAGATAAAAACTCAATATACAAAATTCAATGTGTTCCTATACTCTTGCAATGAAAAGTTTAAAGTGTAATTAATGAAAATTCCATGTAAAATAACGTCAATATGAATAAAACGACAATAAATTTAACACAAAGAAAATACAATCCTGATATGACAGCACACACCTCTAACTTCTAGCTGTTTGGAAACTGAACTTAAAGTCCAGCCTGGTCTTCAAAGCAAGCTCTAAGTTAGCAAGGCCCTGAATCAAAGAAGACAAAGAGAAGAGGAAGAAGGAGGAGGGAAAAGAGGAGGTAAGGAGGGTAGGGAAGGAGAAGGAAGGAGGGAAGGGAAGAAGAGAGAGGCAGAAGTAGAAAGACCAGTAGCAGTCTTGAACAGTGGTAATGATAGTACATATCTCTGCCAGTACATAGTGAGTTCAAGGCCAGCTGGGATACAGATAAATAATGAGCTGGGCCCTCCCACATCAATCACGAATTAAGAAGATGTCCTACAGCCTGATCTTAAGGAGTAGTGGTTCTCAACCTTCCCAAATCTGTGACCCTTTAATACAGTTCCTCGTGTTGTGGCAACCCCAACCATAGAATTATTTTGTTGCTATTTCAGAACTGTAACCTTGCTATTGTTTTGACTTACAATGTAAATGTCTGTGTTTTCTGATGGTCTTAGGTATGCCCTGTGAAAGGGTCTTTCAAATCCCAAGGGGTCTCTACCTACAGGCTGAGAACTGCAGCTATGTAGGCATTTTCTCAACTGGGACTCCCTTCTTCCAGTCAACTATAGCTATGTCAAGTAGACACAAAACTACCCAGCATGCTTACTTAGAGTGTGTGTGTGTGTGTGTGTGTGTGTGTTGTGGTGCCCATGTGGAAGGACAACTTTGTGTAGTCATTTAGGTCTCTTCTGTCATGTATGTTTTGGAGACTTGCACTCAAGTTAGAAGGCTTGGCAGAAAGCCCTTTACCCATGAGCCATCTTGCTAGCTCTGAAAGGCTAATTTTACTGCAAAACAAATATTGATTTGTTTTGGATATTGTAAGTCAAATAAATTCAAAAATAGCCATAAGAAGGATAAAAAGAGCCATGTTCTTGAGTAACTGAGCAAAGAGTTAGGAAAAGAGAGAGAAATGCTGTCCAGTAGTCATTCCAGCAGAACCCTGGACAGGAGGAAAGGCGGGATGAGGTGGCATAGGTCAGAAAGCAAATACATCAAAAGAGATTCAAACCTACCTAATCTTCCATTTTAATGATAGTTTGTTGATATGGGGCATAATGGTTCCACCTGAAATTCCAGGACTCTAGGAGGCTGGGGCAGAAAGGCTGCGGGTTTGACGTCAGTCTGGGCAAGGAGAATCCTGCCTCAAAATAAATAATAAATACATGAATAAATAATAGTTGATGATATTACATAAGGAGCAAACCCTGTGAAGTATGACCTAAAGATACATATGTCATGCGTAAGAAGACAGACAGTATACGCAAAGAGAGCCACAACTCTTAGCTCAAACTCTGGACCCAAATGTGAATAAGGTAGATTAACCTACGTAAAAATTGGCGCAGCGCACATGTGAGAGCCACAGTGGGACTAGTGACAGCACTCTGTACTCAAACACAGCAGTATTTCTGGGAAAAGAACATAAGTAAAAGAATGATTACAGATAGTTCCTCGTGGACACAGATCAGGGTTTGCTGCCAGAAGAATTACAAAAGCAATCTTTTGTTTCTGGATCTTTGGTTTCCAGAATTGTAAACTGGGAATTACAAGCCCGAATCAGGCCACCAATATTAGCCAAGGACAGCTGATGCACCTGAGGCATTAGCAAACAAAACAGAGTCTCGGGCAGACATTACTAGAAGCTGAGAAATAATGACATCTTTAAAGACTTCAACTAACCTGGACAAGATCACAATTCTAAATCTATGTGCTCTTATTCAGAGAGCCTCCAACCACTCAGACACGCTGACAGCATGATGGGAAAATCTGGTGCACAGAACAAACGATTTTCAGTGCGTCCTGTCTCACCGGATTGGTGTTTCAGAGCGTCCTGTCTTCCTAGCCACGTTAGGAAGATGGACGAAGAGTGGGTGGTAAAGCAGAGCTTACATGAAAGGCTAAGGACCAGGCTCTTCCATTATGACCTCTTCTGAGTCACTGATCCAGGTAAGTGGGGGTGCCATCTGTTTGCAATGAGAGGTGAAACGAGGCGCCCAGAGTCAGACTACTGTGTTAGTCATCGCTCTGTTGCTGTGAAGAGATGCCGTGACCAAGGCAGCTCTTGTAAAAGAAAGCATTTACCTGAGGCTTGCTGACAGTCTCGGAGGTTTAGTCCATTATCATGGTGGGAGGCAGACAGGCAGAAATGGTGCTGGAGAAGTAGCTGAGAGCTACATTATGATCCACTGGCCAGGAGAGAGACTCTGGGCTTAGCATGGGCTTCGGAAACCTCAAAGCCCTCCCCTAGTGACACACTTCCTCCAACAAGGTCACACCTCCACATCCTTTCAAACAGTGCCTCTCCCTAAAGACCAAGCATTTAAACCTATGAGCCCCTGGGAGCCGTTCTCATTCAAACCACTGCTGCGGCGAACTATGGGAGTTCAGGCTTCGATTCCATTCTGATCGTAGAGATCCAAGACCCTTTCAATGTGTCATGGAGTACACTTAAGACATTGTCCCTTTGTGCATAACCATAAATGGACAGCTGGGCCACATCCCTCTCTGCAAGGCTTCAGGGAGCAGGATGGAAGAAGGGGCAATGAAGGTTGAATCAGCCAGCCCCGGGTGCGGGGGCAGGGTGGCTCCTGGACACGGAAGAACCGGAAGAACCGCTGCTCTTCTGAACTCAGAGCAGCTGTGCTTGCCCAAGATTGAGTCAGCTGATGCTCCGTCATGGCATAGGGAGGGGCTCCCGATATCCCACCTCTAGCTGAAGGGCTTTTGACAGTTGAGGGCTGCTTGGGTATGGCCCCTAGCAGGACAGCAAGGCTCCTGTGGATGGTCCCGCACCAATCAGACTCAGTGGGTTAGAAAGAAAAAAAAAAGAGGATACAAATTAGGTGGGGGATGGGAAGTAGATGCAGATTAGGTGGAGGAGTGGGAGTGGATATTATTGACTATATTCTATGCAGGTATGGAGCTTTCAAGTTATAAAAACAGTTTGTATATAATTAAAGGCACTGTCCCTTGATGAAGTAAAGTATAAATGGTAGCCATTTAAATAAGCTCAGCTGTAGCCAGAACGGTTTGCTTACATTTCTGAGAGACATTTGACACAGTATCTACGCGTGAGAGACCCTGTAGAAGAGCTGATAGGAATGTCAGCCCCAAACCGTACCGTTTTCTCCTTGACCTTAAGGTTCTCAACTTTCCTCCAGGGTCGAAGCAGACCTTTAATATGCTTCCTCGTGTTGTGGTGACACCCAACCATGAAATTATTTTTGTTGCTACTTTATAACGGTAATTTTGCTACTGCAAATGCATATATTCGATATATGATCCTGAGGGGGTCTTGACCACAGGCTGAGAAACACTAACTTAAGACACTTACTAAGTGAGATAACACTCAGTGGCAAACCTGATATGTATTTTCCTTTGGCGCTTTGTTTGTTTATACATTTGTTCATTTATTTGTTTGTTACGTAGCCCTGAACTTGGGATCCTCCTGAATGCTAAGATTAAGTATAGGCATAAACTAACCACATTCAACCTCCTGGGTTCTGTTTGGTTTTGCCTTGTATGGTTTTTTGTTTTTTTGTTTTTTAGGGCAGGGGGGTGTTGTTTGTTTGTTTGTTGTTTTTTTTCGAGAAAGAGTTTCACTATAACTTGGAGCCTGTCCTGGAACTAGCTCCTGTAGACAAGGCTGGCCTCGAACTCACAGAGGTCCGCCTGCCTCTGCCTCCCAAGTGCTGAGATTAAAGGCATGCGCCACCACCGCCAGGTTTGCCTTGTATTTTTAACAACAACAAAATGCAGCCATTCGGAGAATGAGTGCAATTAGGAGCGTGAATGAAAAGAAATCCTTTTTAGTCTACTTGGTTTTCTTCTACTCACATTTACTTATAACACTCTGTAAAACAGGAAGAGAAAAATAATTATATGACTAAAATTGGCCACAGTAACAGCAGTTGGAACAAAAATAAACAGTCAAAAAATACAATATAGAAACAACAGCAATCATTTGTCCTTGTATTTACAGAATATTACAGACTCCTAGAGAAGGAAAAGGAAGCCAGGGAATCTTCACCAGGGACATTCCAGAATGCTCTAGACCACGCGGGCCTGGAATCGGCACAAAGAACCCTGGAGATAGACATGCATTCTCATGATCCACCACAAGGGGGCGGTCATCAAAAGCCAGTGAAAGGTCACCCTACCCTCCGCAGACACCGGAAGAGTTAGTCCTGCCTAAAGGGATTGAGACTATTTTTATAATCCGAAACTGCTGACAGAATTAGGGAAACATGATTCAAATGAAGATTTTCTTCAATCTATTTTGGTGTTGTTAATCCTGTCTCAACAATGAATTCTTAGAGACTCAATAGCAGTAATAATAAATTGTCGTGTCTGCAGGGTAAAAGAGAAACCAAATTAATTACTTACACGAAGCTATTTTAGTAATTTGCGATCATTAGGTGGATTTTATTTTAGGTATATTTTACCCCAAATGGGGAATAAAGGCGATTCAGCCTGCATTTACTTTAAAAAAAAAAAAGTGAATTTAATCTGAATCTAATTATTGAGAAATGAAAACCTTGAATTTAATTCCACTTGTATTACTGTGCAAACATCCTCTGTTTTCCCTCGCAAGGTTTTTCATGGAGAATGGACTCCTTGAAACGGCTTGTCACAATCTATCCAAGGACTCAGGCCTGCCAACCCAGAACTTTCTGGGCTTCCAGGTGCCAGCCAACCCCCAGTGGTGTGTGTGTTCATACTTCCTGGGATCCGTATTTCCAAGTTTAGAAGTGTGTTGGTGTCTGGACACTGGCGCCACTCTTTCTGGTTTTATAGGCAACCTTGGTTCAGACCCTCAACCTTTCTGTGGCCCTGTTTCCTCCTCTGTGACATGGGAACAGGAACAGGTCTTGCCTCATCAAGGAACGGTAATTGTTTAGCATTGCGAAGTGTGTGGGCCAGGCATCTGCTCTGTAAATGCTAATAGTCACGATTATTATTGTATTCCTAAATATCTACGGAACGACTACTATCTGTCTATGAACAAACTAGCCAGTGGTCCCTGACCCTACATCCTAGCAAGGGAGGTGACAGTGAGCAGCAGGCCCTGTAACCAGTCAAGAATGCTTTGAAGCAAGAAGATAAGCACTATGGGAAAGCAAAGTGGAGACAGATACCAAGCTTGAGAGGGCTAATCACAGGCTCGTTTTTTTCTTTAGGGTACTTGGAGAGACCTCATTTAGAAGGTGGGACTTACATAAAGAAAGGGGAGGTATGCGCATACCACACAGCTCTGCTGGGAAGAGCACTTCAGGCTGAGGACACAGCCAGGTCAGGAGCAGGAGTACCTGGCCTGTTCAAGAATAGGAAAGGCAGCCCCAGGGCATGGGGGTGGGGGGAGGACTCTCCCAAAGTGGGTGCTCCATTTGCACATGCAGCCCCAAACCAAACAGGCCACCCCTTCCTGCTTTGGTGTCCCTGGGATTTCCCTCGTAGTTATTGTTAGTAACTCGGAAAGTTTTCCCCTATCTTGTGGCTTACAGTTTTTGTTGGGGGCTTGTTTTTGCAGTTTTGAGAATGGAACTCAGCCTCGTACATGCTAGGCTCACTCTACTGTTGAGTCACATTTACAGCCTCTTTCCGTTTTCCCACCCAAATATGGTGACCCTCAAATTGAGCCTGGTGGTTAGCTGGACTGGCTGTAACAAATGCAAACACCCCAGCCCTTTCTAATGTCTCAAAATTTATCAGTTATCAATTTATCCCTTTTCTTTTTTATCTCCACTGTCAAGACACAGAGACAGATTAAGACCTGGCTCCAAGATTTAAAATACTCACCTCCCTTCTTCACAAGTAGCAAAACTCTGTAAGATCTTATGAAAACTGAGTTCTTGCTTTTAGTTACCTCCAATTTGTCCTAGGGTATGTGTTGAATCTGCCCACCAGGGATCGAAGCCTCCATTCCTCCATCTCTCCATTCTTATCAACATTATTTTCCATAGTCTGGTTTCTTCATCTCCCTCTCTGTTCTAGCCCATCCATAATCTAAAACACACAAACCTGCTCAACCTGGGAAAGATGTGGAATCCTTCCTCGTGGGAAGACTTGTGATCACCAACTGTAATCTACCAAATAAAGTCGCCACTGCAAAAGGTGTTCTCGTCATTATGAACAACTTGAGATCGTCTTAAACTTCTATTACAATCTCTTAACATTACAACGCTTAACAGGATCAATGATACACATCTGCACCCAATCCTTGTTGAATTGTGGGCAAACGGTAAAACTCATGTCGAGTTCTCCCAACTCTGAAGACCACTGTCTGCATTTTAAAAAAAACCCACACAATGTAATTTACATGCAACGAGTTTGTTCTTTATTGTATGCACGTCGGTGAAGAGTGACATATACATATGTCCTCCTTGGACCCCCAGTGGAGCCGTGGACTGATGATTTGCTTTCTGTTCCCGGAGCCTTCTCGTTTTCTAGAGGCCATAATGGAATCGTCTGGAATAGGAGTCTGGCTTCTTTCACTTAGCATAATGCAAATGCGAAGTTCATCCTTGTTATGCATATGAGTAGTTCCCTCCTACTGCCAAGTGCCATGCAAAGATGCATGGATGGATCACCGAGCTTATCCTTTCAACAGCCAGGCAGCATTTGGAATTTGGGCTGTTTCCAATTTGGGGCAATTATGAATAAAGCTGCTATAATCCTTCATGTTCAGGTTTTTGTATGAACATATGCTTTCATTTTCCTTGGCTAAACATGAAGAAATGCAGTTATTGGATCATGTGGTGTGCTGAACATTTGAAGAAAATACCACACATGTCTTCCACAGAGGACCAGACCACTTCCCCTTACTTCCCGCAATCCTACCAGCTCCAGCCTCGACACCACTTTGTTTAATGTCACTTTCTTTTATGACTTTATTCATTTTACCAGTTCTAATAAGTTTGTATCATGGCTTTAATTTGCATTTTCCCAGTGATATTTTGCTGCAAGGAAGGGAACCCAGGGCCTCACATGTGCTAGACAAGCTTTCTACCATGGAACTACCAAGCTGTGGTGGCACCTTCCTTTAATCCCGGAGCTCAGGGAGCAGGGGTAGGCAGATCTCTGAGTTCACGGCCAGCCTGGTCTACACGGTAAGCCACAACCCCAGCCCCTGGATATGTTCTCTGATGAATGTTTGTTCTAATCATTTGCCACTTTTAAATGGATCATTTGCTCTCTTATTCTTACATTCATGTTTTTTCAAATAATATGTATATATATATATATGTATATATATGAAGGCATATCCTATATCAAATGTGTGTGTTGTAAATATTTTTTTCTTACACTATGGCTTATCCTTCTTTAAAGTCTACACAGAATAGTGTACAATCCACACTAGTGTACAAACATATGCCCAGATTCTAATACATGTACAAGACTCCTATACAAGCACAATACAGAAGTCAGGTGCAATGGTTCACACCTATAATCTTGGCCCTCAAGAGGTGGAGGTAGAGGGATTAGGAGTTCAAAATGAGCCCAGCTACAATAGTGAGTTTGAGACCAGTTGGGGCCATATTAGACCCTATCTCAAAAAAAATGAAGAGGAGGAGGGAGAGGAGGAAAGAACCACTGTGGATTAGAGATTCCAATGGTCACTAATGATTTGGTCATACTTCCCTTTTTATCCCTCTCTTCATCCCACCTTCCGTCAACCTTTTCTTTTGCACCATAGTTTCCCATAACACACACACTCTCTAAATAAATAAATAGACTGCTGAGGCAGTTCAGTCAGGAAAGTACTTGTCAGGATGTGTGGGTTTAGGGTTCTTTGGCGCCGGGGGGGGGGCATGATTTAGCCTGCCACCGTAGGAAAATCAATTTTGATCATGATGAAGAAATAGAAATTTGGTCGCATGTTTGCCTTAGAAGTAAGGTTGGGATTTGGAGATGTGACTGAGATGTGCTGCCTGACTTACAAGGAACCACCGTGAGCAAGGGCCCAGGGGCACTGTGAGGACACAGAGAGACTGGCCTGGGAAAGTCTATGTGGTATTCTGTTATAGTGAGGGACCAGGCTTGCAACATAATTAAAGAAGAATCAAATAACAAGGGCCCTTGAGCATTGAAATACTAGTTATGCTAGACAGACAACGATATTGTTTCTTGACTAGAAGATGACATCTTGAAACTGCGTTGTAGGAGGATCAATCCGTAACTACCTTGTGGTGACTGCCATTTTTCTAGGTAGGAAATGATGCAGCACACTGAGCTTCTGTTGCTCCTGCCCACCCCAGCCCCAGGCTTCCTCCATGCTAGGCAAGCACTCTACCCACTGAGTTCCATCCCAAGTCCCCGCTGGTTTCTTTGGTGAGTACCTGTGGTTTAAACCTTGGGCATTATTGACCCAACCTTGATCATCCAAATACTTTAAAGTACTGCTGCTTGCCTCTTTTAAACATTTCAATCAGCCAGTTCCTAAAGAAAATAAGAGGATTCGTTTTGCACAAGCTGCTTCCAGCACATTCGCATCCTGTGCGTCTTCACCATCCATCACAAATGAGACATAAACACAGACCAGGATCCCCTGACATGAAAACACCTTGTCTGCAGCTTTAGTTTATGAATGTGCCAGAAAGTAATAAACTTCGGTTCTTCAAAAAATATTCTGTTTTAGATCGTGTTCCCACTGTTAGCTGAGGTTACCGAAGTGTTATGATGAATGTCTCATGAATTTCCTTGCCCTCACTTCAAGGAACCACTAGAGGTTTGGGCAATTTTCTCCTTAAAAGCAGGATAAAAAGATGAGGCCACCTGGTGAGAAATAAGGGGGAGCTTCAAGTCCACAAAATATATTGCATTTATATTGCAGTCCCGTTTGCACTCGGATCTACCAAATGTTGAAAGATCTTGATAGAGGCACACTTCCTAAGAGAAGACGTCAGCCTCTCTAACACGTCCACGGCCATTATCTATGTCTGGCATCACACAGCATCTGCTAAGCTCCGCTGGAGCTGTGGGAGATGCTGGAGAAGTTATGGGCATCTTTAGAGTTTATCTCTTAGAGGGGAAATCATACCACATTAATATTGAAATATATATTGCCATAATTGTACCGCAACATAAAAAGACTGGAAATAATGCAAGCTGAACTCTAAATTTCTAAAAAAAAATTAAAACATCATCTTGCCTATCAGAACGTGCAAGGAAAATCAATGGCCACCATTGCTTGCTTTGGAAGACTGAGAAAAGCAAAATATGCAGATATTATCTTTGACTTGCTCCTCGGAGTTTGCAGGCTCTGCCATTTAACCAATCCTTGAAATGCCCTGTGTATATATATTTTCAATCTGGTTAGGGACCACTTCTTCTTCCCCCCAAGTGCGTCCTACAGTTCTCAAAGGATGAACTCCCCAGAGGGACCTTGAGGCAAACATGTTCAATTTCTTTGTAGTATATGCTCTATTATATACATATAAAAATATGTGCTTTATGGGTTTTTTTGTCCTTAAAGGAACTTTGGTTTGGCTGGATACCTGAGCACTTGATTTTTTTCCTCCATCATGTCATTGACAATAGCTGGAAGCTCTCCCGCGCATCCTTGATTTTTAAACATTAAATATTTCAGACTCATTCCAGCCCATTTCCTTTTCTGGTCCTTGACTCTTTCTTGAAATGACCCCTTTTAGTTCAGCCAAATGTAAACAAAACCAAATGTTCACTCTGCTCTCACAAGGGCTGTGTTTAGACTACAATTTGCTCTGGGCCAATGGTTTTCAAAGGGAGGTTTGGATCCCCCAGGAATCCTTGAAGGTGAAAGATACCAGGGACAGGAAATCAGGAATTAAAAATACATATTTGTTCATCAGAACTTATAGTAGAAGGGGAAAAATAGCACTTCAATGCAAGGAAAATGCATCTAAGCACAGTGGGCTACTTACATAATTCTAAAAGGCCAAATTATCCTGCAACTCATTGAGCTGCCATCTTATTTCCTGTGGACTTTATTGTATGATTCCATTTATGAAAAGTGTCTGAAATAAACAAATCTATCAGATAGATATTTGTTGACTGAGGTTTTTCTGTCCTGCCTGGTTCCTGCAGTCGTTAAGTCCCAAAGAAATCACACAGAGGTCTACATTAACTATAAACTGATTGGCATAGTATCTCAGGCTTCTTATTAACTATTATAACTTATATTAGCCCATAATACTTGTCTGTGTTAGCCACGTGGCTTGGTACCTTGTCCGGTGAGGCAATCACATCTTGCTTGCTCTGTGTCTGGGTGATGGCTGCAGACTGAAACTTCCCTTTTCCCAGAATTCTCATTGCTCCACCTCTACTTCCTGCCTGGTCTCCCTGCCTATACTTCCAGCCTGTCTACTGCCAATCAGCATTTTATTAAAAATAATACAAGCCACAGGATGAAAGACCATTGTCCCACAGCAAACATTAGATTGGTGATTGCCAAGGGCTAGTAGGTGAGGGAGGAAGGAAATGAATTAATGAATAGAAACTTTATTTGGAAAGTCACAAAGATGATGGCTTAAAATTAAATAGTTGGGGCTGGCGAGATGGCTTAGTGGATGAGGGTGTTTGCTGTCAAGCCTGGTGACCTGGATTCAAAACTTGGAACTCACATGGTAGGAGAAGACTGACAACTGCAAGTTGTCCTTTGACCTGCACGTGAGTATTGTGGCACACACACACACACACACACACACACACACACAAAGAAAAAAGAAAATAAAGAAATTTTAAATTAGTGTAAAGAGTTGTGTTGGATGCACAGCTCTGTGGATGTATAGAATAAGCATTTATTTTTATATATGAAAGAATGAGCTTTTTGGCATAGGTCTTGTATTTAATAAAATAGTATTTAGAAAATGGAGCTGGGAAGATGGTTCAACTGCTAAAGGGTAGGCTCACAGCCAAAACACCAAGAAAGTAGATTTGCCTCAATATTACCAATGAGGACATAATAACCAATACGATAGAAAATGAGCGAGGATATGTACTGGAAGTTCACCAAAGAGAGCCCACAGCTGGCCAAATGAGGATGAAGAGAGAGAGCATCACCGTGGGATGGAAAATGAGATCACTTAAACCCACAATACTGGGGGAAATGAGGACCATTTCAAATGATGGCGGAATGTGAGGCTCAGAATCCCACACACACCCAGTGCGAAGGCTGATGAGACAGTTTTGGATCATGGTTCCACAGAACCCTCGAGCTCTGGGTTATCTCTGCAGCACCGGAGAAACACAAATGGATAGCAAGTGTCAGCTGCCTGGGTTTGTAATGCAGTGTACGGTGCTGCAATAAACACGGAGTGCAGAACTGGGCATGCTTAGACCCTGGTTCAAAGCCTACTGTTACAAGAGATTAAATTGATGCAACAAAGTTGAAAATAAGGGTGCCTTACAACCCAGGAGTCCTGTTTCTGGGTGTGAGTATCCACTAATGTGAACATTATTTTTAACAGAGGAAAATGGAAACAACCCAAATATCTGGTAATAAAGGGAAAAGAACTAAGCTCTAGTATTAACATGAGATGTTATATAACACCCAAATAGGTCCATTAAAAAACAGTCCATCCCTATAAAACATATCACAGGACTTTTTAAATTTGTTATTTTTTAATTATATGTATGTGTGTGTGTGTGTGCATGAGTGCAGGTGCCCTCAGAGGTATCAGAACATATGTTCCTGGAGCTGGGGTTAAGAGTGGTTATGAGCCTCCAGATGAATGTGGGACTAGGAGTCCCACTTGAGAACTTGGACCCTCTGAAGGGGACTATGCATTCTCAACCTCTGAACCATCTCTCAAGCCCACTGAGGGTATTTCTTGAAGGGAGGCGGAGCATCTGCTAGAGTTGGATCATAACATAACTCTGACCATTTGCATCACTGCAAAAGGAAATGTGATGGGCGAGAGGGTCACACTGTGATATAACCACTTGAGACCTGCTGCTAGAACTAGGTTCCGGGAGATTCTTTTCCTCCACGGATTTTATAGTATCTATCATAGGTGTGGGGTGGTGGCACACACCTTTAATCCCAGCACTCTGGAGGCAAAGGCAGGTGGACCTTTGTGAGCTCAAGGCAAGCCTGATATATATCTATGTAGTAAGTTCCAGGCCAGCCAGGCTCACAGTGGGAACCTGCCTCAATATATATATATATATATATATATATATATGATACACATATCTCAGTTTCACCATGGAATATAGGTAATAAGTACCAGGCTCACAGCATCTTCTCCTCCACAAGGGTGGGTCTTGGATCTACAGAGATTCGTCTAGTTTTGTGATCTCCAGAGACACTGGCTTCATTTGGAGATTTCCTCGAAAGAGCAAGACTTAGAATCTGGGATACTCTAAATATTCTGCTTGCATCAGGTGTGACAAGCACTTCTCAGCAGAGCTGTCACTCAGGGGTATCTGTGATGATGGACTGTCCTAACTTTGTACCACTGAGGACGGTGGCAGGAGCTCCTTCCTGCAGAGCACCCGACTCGTGACTAGGGAATTTGAAAAACAAAACGTACATAGTAACTGATTTTTACGTTTTGTTTGTTTGTGGGGGTAAATGTATATGCATGGGTGTGCATGCATATGGAGGCTAGGGTTATAGGTCTTCCTTGATTCCACTCCACCTGATTTTTGAGATAAGGTCTGGAACTCATGGATTCTTCTAGACTGGCTGACCAATGAGCTCTCCCTAGAGAGCCTTCCTGTCTTCACCTCCCCAGCACTGGGGCTCCAGATGCACACACTACACCCAGCCTTGTACATGGGGGCTGAGGGTGGGACTCGGGTTCTCATGCTTTAGTACCAGGCCCTGCCTCCCGAGCTGCCTCCCCAGCCCTAATTTATTCTTTTGAGACGGAGTCCCATGTCTTCCCGGCTGGCCTCAAATCTACTATGTAGACAGGGATAATTTTGATCTTCTGATCTCCCCGACCCCAATTTCTGAGTGTTGGGATTATATGCACCGCCACATTTCCTTCATGCAATGCTGGGGAACAAAGCCAGCACTTGGTACAAGCTGGGCAAGCACTCTACTGACAGAGAGAGCCACAGTCCTCCAACATGTCACTAACATGTCACTAACATGCAGTTAGTGACAAAGGTAATACCCGGCATCACTCTGGCAGGCTCTGGGTGCCACAATTCTCTACTTCATCAGGCCCTAGACCTCCACACCACACATTTAGGTGATCTGTCTGCCCTCAGAAAAATAATTCTTACCTTGACTTACATTTTATAATACTATATCACAAGCGATGGGCAAAATTTTCAGCCTTCTTCATCTTATTTGTTCACTTATTCAATATTGCTTTTCCTGAGATGCATCAAGCCCCTGTCAGACTTGTGGCTCTGGAAGAAACATGGACCAGTGAACTACAGTCCTTCAGGGAATGCATGAGACAGGGGAAAGACAGATACGTTAGAAAACCTAACCCAAGCCAGGTCAAATGATCTCCACCTGGAACCCAACACTTAGGAAGCTGAAGCAGGGAGGGTGCCATGAATTCAGGGCTAGCCTAGACTCCTGAGTGCTGCCTGTCCCCGAAAAAAATAAGTAAAGGGGGAACGGGAGAAGGGGAGAAAGACAGGGAACAAGAATGAGGAGGAAGAGGAAGAAGGTGGAGGGAGGGGAGAAAGGAAGAAAGAGGAGGGTGGGATGCAGAGGAAGAGGAAGAAAGCAGAAGGAGAAGAGGAAGAAGGCAGAAGAAGAAAAGGAAAAGAAGGAAACATGGCCTGTTCTAGGGATTCAAAGACATTCGCTAGAGATTCAGGTTGGGGATGGGGAGATTGTTCAAGATGCTAATGGTGAAATCAATGCAGGGTGTTTTTTAGTTGACACAATAACTGTGTATTTATGGAGTGCAGTGTGGTACACAGATGCCTGGGTGTGTTGTGTAGCGATCACATCAGGCTATTTCACTCATCTATCAACTCAAATATTTGCCACAGTTTTGGAATGAAATATTCATATCATCTCTTCTAGGTATTTTGAAATATGTGGCATAATATTGCTAACTGTATTTACCCTTCTATGAAACAGTACACAAAACATTTTTTTACTGTATAATGGGACTCTGTGTCCTTTAGTTACCAGTGGTCAGAGTCCAGACTGGGTGTCTCCAGGTTCTTGACCTCTTATTCAAGAAATTGAAATGAAGTCTCACACAAATTGCAGAAGTAGCAAGGAAATGCTATTAAAGGAAAGAGCTAGTAAAAATCAGAAAGAAATGCATTTTCAAGATTGACAGCAGGCCACATGAGTGAGGGCATTCAAAGGCCCTGATTATTGTTTGTGGCTTCCTCTTGGAGGGGGGCCAAGAGAAGAAGGAGTTTGATTTTTAAGGAATGTGGCTTGGGTAGTTCCGTTTTGATTGGTAGATTAAGTTGCACAAACATTTTTCTACTGCAGAAGTTTCTTCCCATTATTTAATCAAATGCACACCTAACTATGCATGGACATAAGAGGGTAAAAAAGGATTCTCCTTAAAGCTCACTTAGGGGGACACAGTTTGCCTTATTTTCCATGCACCCCAAACCAGTTCAGGTCAGACTGGTCAATCAAAGTGGTTCCCTGATGTTTCCAGGCTGTGTTTGGATAGAAATGGGGCTCTATCATGGGTTTAATAAGGGGGAGTGACTTATTTCCACTGCATAAGAGGGTCAGGCATATCCCATTCAGGTGCAGATGAGGAGGTCAAAGGTTGCCAACAAGTTGCTATGTGCATTGCTAGGAAAAGAGAGTGTGTATATTCCAAGCCAGGCAGAGTCCCCGACTGCCAGGCTATTCCCTATGCTTGCCTGCTTTACCTTACGGTATTTCCCCACCCTGTAACCCTACTGTTCTCCCCAGTGTCTGGCAAACCCTACACTATTCTAGATCTGTTTTTAGGATACCAACTTTTTAACATTCAGCTCATGGGTGAAATCTTGCTGGATTTGTTTGTGTCTCGTTTATTTCACCACCATGTCTTCCAGGTCCACTCAAGTTGCTACAGATGACAAGATTTCATTCTTTTGGCTACAGAATAATATTCTAGGGTGTGTACATATTTCATTTCCTTTATTGTAATGGCTAAATTTTGGTTTCGACTTAACGACGTCTGGAATCAACTAAAAGCCAAGCAGTTGGGTAAGTTTATGAGGGATTATTTTTTTGATTAGATCATTTAAGATGGGAAGGTTAGCCCTAAATCTGGATACTCTTAGTGGCAGCCCACATAAAATGAAGATTTTTTTTTTCGTTTTTGCCTGTTTGCCCTCACACTGACTGGAAAGTTCATCTATCCTGCTGCTGAGCCATTCCTTTACTGGGATTAGAACCTACTTTTTTGAGATTTCAGTGTAATTTGAAGATCAGCTGTTCCCTCAGGAACTTTCTGGGACTCCAGGCCCAGACTGGGTCTGCTGAGACTGCAGCCTCATGGGCTGAACGGTCACAGTATTCCTGGCCTTTCCATTGGGGGATAGCCATTGTTGGAGTAGCTGGACCACAGCCTGTAGGCCACTTTGATAAATACCCTCTTAATATACATGTATCACTGTATCACTTCTGCTCCTTTAGTGAGCATTGCCTGATACACTTATGTGCTAATCCTTCAGTAGACATTAGGTTGTGCCCAGCTTTTGGCTACAAGTAACGATGCTGAAGCAGTAGACATTGCCTCCTTCTGCCATTCTTCTTGGATATACACCTATCAGTGACATTGATGGATCACGTGATTGTTCTGTTTTTCATTGCCTGAGGGCCTTTGTGCCATTTTCCATAGTGACTGCTACCATTTACAGTCCCACCAACGATGTGTATGAGTTCCCACCTCTCCATCTCCTTCCCAGCGTTTTTCTTTTATCCTTTGGTTAACAGCTATTCTAACTGGAAGGAGGAGGTCACCTTCTTGAGGGGATGCGATGCTGGGTGCTTTGTACCCTCTTTTGTCTTGTGGCTTTGAGTTTTTTGCCTCCTGTTACCCAGGCTGGCCTAGGTCCTAGCTTCAAGCTGTCCCCCTTCCTCAGCCTTCCAAGTAACTGGGATTTTAGACCAATGCCAAGGCAGCTGGCTTTTCGCCTATATTTTAATTTTGTTATTTGGGGGCTTGCTGTTGAATTTCAGGAGTTCCTTCTCTATTCTGGAACTAACCCCTTCTCAGGTACAGACTTCTGTGGACGTTTTCTGCCAATCTTCAGTCATCTTCTCATTGGCTTCTTTTGCCCAATAGATGCTTTTAGTTTGTTTCAGTCCCATTTGTCTGTTTCTATCCTGTTGCCTGCAATAAAGAAAGCTTGAGTCACATTAAGCTTATGTAGTCCTTTACCGAGGAGCAAAAGGAAGCCACAGAAAATCCCTAGCCTCTATTGTCTCTTTCTTCAAAATGAATGCACCAGAATTGCCTGTTGGTCCAGCAAACTCACCACTAGGCATGCACTGAATATAATGGAAAGCAGAGGGCCAGATGTCTGTAATGTCAGCATCTATGAGGCAAAAGCAGGAGGTTCAGGAGTTCAAGGACAGCCTGGGCTATTTACGACCTCTCTCAACACCCCAGCAAAAAACAAAACAACAACAACAACAACAAGAAGAAGACTGAAATAAGGATCTCAAAGCAATATTTATATGTTCATATTTACATGTTCATATTTATAGCAGTATTATTGACAATAACAACAGGGAAAATGACCCAAATGTCCATCAGTATATGAAAGGACAAGCCATATGACATGGGAATCAACAGCAATATAATGAAACACATTTCTGCATTAGCAAGAAATGAAATTCTAATTCATGCTACAACAAAGACAAACATTTCAGGCATTATGCTAAGTGATAAGCCAGTGTCCAGCTCAGCAGCACACATACTAAAAGTGGAATGCACAGAGGTTACAATGGCATCTGGATAAGGATGGCACACACAAACTCACGAAGCTTTCCCTATGAAAGAAAGAAAGGCGAGGAGGGAAGGAAGGAAATGTGGGCCATCTAGATGGCTACACGCACACACACACACACACAAATAAATAAATCAGTACAATATAATGTATTTAAAAAAAAGGCAATCAGCAACCAGGGTAAATGAGGCCCTACTTTGTGGGACACGGATGTCAATTTTCCAGAGAGAAAGTAGATTGGTGTTAGCCAGGGCCCAAAGGGGTGGGGGCATGGGAACTGCTGGTCAGTGGGTACAGAACATCAGTTTGAAAACCTGGGAACACTTTCCAAATGGATTTCAGTCTTGATCACACCCCCCAATCAGAGCCCACAGTGCTGCTCAGCTGCATTACAGATTGAGGTGGTAAAGCTCATGTTGTTGGCAGTCGATGATGTTAATAACACACAAAATAAATCCATTGTTATCTCATGTTAAAACTGCCTAAGTCTCCTAGTACATAGTCTTCAAATCGTTCTTTTTAAATAACTTTTTTAAAGTTACTTTTTTATTTACGTGTGTGTGTATGTGTGTGTGTATACACGTGTATGTTGCGCCTAGATACTTTGTAATCCCATCATTTGGGAGGCTGAGGCAGGAAAATCATGAGTTCAAAGTCAGCCTGAACTGTGTAGCAAAACTTTATGTCAAAAGAATAAGGGGCAGGGGCAAGGAATCTCAAGCCAGTAGTAGGACCTGTGCAGTAAATAAACAAGGTCTCCTAGTCCAGCATCAGCCTTTCACACACAGAGAAGCTAAAGTCCCAGAGACATTAACCTCCTGCCTGTAGTCACATGGGATAGAAGCAAAGCCACACAGGAATGCAGGTCCCTGACTCAGACTCTTAGCAGTTCGTAAAAGGTTGATTGCTTTGTGTTGCTTCTTTGAAAGGACTCCTTTAGAAACGTGCATTGCTGGTCCACTGTGTTTCACCAAGGCTACCTTGATATCCTGCAGTTTCCCATACGTCCTGCTCAGGGAGGCTGTCGGCAGCGCTGAGCTTCCACTCTTGATTACATTTCAGCAAAATTTAATGCATTGTTGAAGGTGTAGTGGAACTGCTAGAGAATAAAGATAGGACCCCCAGGGCATGTTCAGACTGCACGTTGCTAAAATACCTCGTCAGAGTCCAGGCCATGCCACCACTCACAGGCTAATCTTCTTGATGGAGTGTCCTGATTCTTAGATAAACATTATTAGAAGCTATCTCAAAGAGCCAAACGGTAGTGACTGTTTTCAACAGAAGCCTAAGAAAACACAGTCTCAATTGTGATAGTCAGGCAGCAGGAGCTGAGAGTTTCTTCTTCATTCCAGAATGAGCTGTAGCAGATCCACTGGGAGCTCTCAGTGCCTTCAGAGTGTCTCCAGCAGGTGGATGTGGCCACATGACCCATTTCAAGGCCCTGAGAAGCAGATAAATGGGTGAAACTGGCAGTATTCCTGTCTGAATTTCAATTTCCTTTGTCTAGACAAGATGGCTGGAGCAGTGTGTGTGTGTGTGTGTGTGTGTGTGTTTGCGCGCGTGCCCGTCATATACACACCTGTATGTCAGTGCACTTGCCCATGCATCCATATATGGTTGGCAACAAGGGTCTTTCTCTTTCACTTTTTACCTTTCCTTTATAAACTGAACTGGAGCTCACCATTCCGACCAGCTAGGTTAGGTGCTGAGACCCACCTGTCTCTGCCTGTCACCGTCACCCTCAGGGATAGAGTTACGGATCTGTGCCACCAGGCCTAGCTTTTAAATGAATGCTGGTGATCTGAACTCTAAGCTTATGCTTTGGGGCGTTTTGCCCAGAGCCATCTCCCAGCCTGCATGAAAAAACATTGTTTCTCTTTGCTTTTTTTTTATGCTCCTGTAGATGAGTTTTCTCCCTCTAGGTGAATACTATCCTCACGAAAATACTAATGAACTACCTCCTTGGAAAAGTTAGTGATTGGAATGGTGTTGTGCAATATTAGTTAAGGTGAGTTACATTTGTTTATGCTGTGGAACATTTGTTTAATGATGCAAAGATGTGTTGC